>CABEGB010000805.1:0-211586 GCA_901521435.1 Crematogaster levior
TATTATTATAAAGTTGATATTAATTATTAAATACTATATATAATTAAAGATCGCCGCGTCAGAGGACTACGGTTGTGATGTAGAACACGTGGAACTGCTGATCCAGATATTCGACAATTTCCTAGCCGGCTTAACGACTAGTGAAGGACGTGTATCGGCTGTACTTGACGAAGGACAAAGGCTGATCGAGCAGAACAATCCCGAAAAAAGCAAAATACTCCAGAAAATTGACGAAACAAAACAGCAATGGGAGGACTTGAAGGAATTGGCGCACGCTCGACAAGAAGCGTTGGCAGGCGCCAAGCAAGTTCATATGTTTGATAGGACAGCTGACGAGACTATCTCCTGGATACAGGAAAAGGAAGCGGCTCTCGGTTCGGACGTCTACGGCCAAGATTTGGAGACAATTCAGGCATTAGTGAGGAAACATCAAGGATTTGAGACTGACCTGGCGGCTGTGAAGGAACAAGTAGAGAGTTTAACGGAGGAAGCATCAAGGCTGATTGAACTGTTCCCGGACGCACGTATACATATCAATGTGAAACATCAGGAGGCAGAAGCAACCTGGGCTGAACTATTGGAGCAAACAGCGCAGAGGCGAAGTAAACTGGCCCAGGCGGAACAGCTGCAGACTTATTTAGGCGAGTACAGGGAGCTGATATCTTGGATAAATGAAATGGTAGCCAAGGTAACGGCGCCAGAATTGGCACGGGACGTTCCTGGTGCCGAGGCGCTGCTTTCCAGACACAACGAGTACAAATCGGAGATCGACACGCGGGAGGAGGCTTTTGAAAAATTCTACCGAACCGGACAGGAGTTAATCGAACAGGGACACTTTTTGGCAAAGGAGATTGAGGATAAAATATCGATATTGCAGCAACGTCAGCAGACCCTGAAGGATACATGGCAACAGAGAAGGCGTATTTACGAGCAAAATTTGGACACACAGCTATTCAAGAGGGACGCCGAGATCCTGGAAAATTGGATAGTCAACAGAGAGCCAATGCTGTATGACGAAAAATTGGGAGAGAGCATTTCGCAAGTGGAAGAATTGATAAGGAAGCATGAGGACTTTGAAAAGACTGTACAAGCGCAAGAGGAAAGATTCAGTGCGCTTAAACGAATAACGATGGTGAGTCTATCCTTCAATAAAGATAAATTGTTGACTATTATTATTGAGAATTTACAATATAATATTTAATATTGTAAATATTCTTATAGCTGGAAGAAGCCTTTCAAAAGCAGCAAGAGGCGGAAATGGCCGCACGCCAAGCAGAAAAAGAGCGTGTGGAACGCGCGAGGATTGAGGAACGGAAACGTAAAGAGGTGCAAAGGATAACTGAGGAACGGAAACGCGAAGAGGAACGTAGGCGGTTATTAGATAGTTCTCATCGCGCGCACGACGAAATTAATGGCTCAATCGACGAACATGAATCTGTGAACAAGTGAGTAAAAATTATTGTAATATATATATAATATATTATAAAGATTTCACTCAAAGTTGAGATACTCTAAACAATAATCTGATGTTTTCACATAAATCATTAACTTATTCATCAGGCTATCTCCGCTGAAAGGTACCGCTTCTACCGCTTCTGAAACAGCAGAATCTATGACACCTCAGAAACCATATGGTCTGTCGCACATGTTTAGTGAAAAATTAAGACGGGGTACGTACTTTTACACAAAGAAATCAATTAATTGTGCTCTTGCCAAAAATTATAAGATCTTATAATTGATTATACACAAATTTCTTCAGCAACTTCGGATATCAAGAGAGCCGAAAGTATGAAAGTGGATACGAAGAAACCAAAACGAACTCCGAGTTTCACAACTAGACGAAGAACGCAAAGCTTCCGGAAACTGCAGCGTATGGAGAATATGGACGCCCTTCGCCCAGTCGAGATTCAAGGTCTTCTTGAACGAAAGCATGAGCTTCAAAGCGCTGGTAAAAAGGCAGCCGTTCGATCGTGGAAACAATATTACACCGGTATCTAATCATTCACGTAATTAAATAATAAACGTAAAGTGTTTCTTTAATCGCTAATTTTTATTTCACAATTATTTCAGTATTGTGTGGACAACTGTTGTGCTTCTTCAAGGACACAGAAGATTTCTCGTCAAGTAAAGCGGCAACTGCTCCTATAACCATTTTCAATGCTATATGCGAGAAAGCGGACGATTATACGAAGAAGAAAAACGTATTTCGGCTGAAGTGCACTGACGGTTCGGAGTTCTTGTTTTTAGCACCAAGTCAGGAGGAGATGGAAGATTGGGTTAATAAAATATCGTTTCACGCAAAGTTACCACCAAGTCTACAGCTTTTAAGCTACGACGAGTCTCAGAAGGTTTGCAATATAATTACTATATTTTGGAAATATTACTAACATTACAAGAAATCACGAGGTTGCAAACAATAATCGAATAAATGATTTATCCGATCAAAATATTACAATATTCAATCTTTTAGTCTTTTAATTTGTCATATACTATTTCAACACCCTAGAAAATTTGAATTGTAAAATAAACTTTAATTTTTCAAAATCAGATGCAACAAGAAGGCTTGCAGAGGCTTCAAAGCTCGAGACTCGAGCACGTGGACGATAACGTGTCGACCGGAAGTAGCCGCACTTCCACACCGGAAATGGAACGCAAGAATTCTGTGATCAGGCGCGATCTCACCTCGCCAAATCAACACTCGCCCAGTTCGGTACAAATAGAGTTTCTGCAGATGCACCGGCACAATCAGCAACGGCGCAACGATGCGCAGAATGCCGAAGCATTCCTGGCGTCACAGAGATCCGAACCGCAAACTCAGACGGAATTTCTACAGATGCACAGGCAGCAACAGTTGCTCGCGCAGCAGCAGCAGCAATTGATACAGCAAGAACAAATGGCTGCTCAACGGGATCAGTATCAACAAAATTCTGCGATGCTGGGAACCGACAAGCCACCCATACCACCACGAGGCGCACCTCCACCTGTCCCTATGCGAACACCCAGTTCGGAAAATATGGTGCAATATAGACGCAATGGTACGTCTTTTTAGATAAAATGTACTTTGTCAATCTTGTATCCAATAATTTTTCCAAGAACATTCATATGTTATAATCTATAATGATCCTTTATATGAAGATTTATTTAAATGCTATTATATGCATAATATATAGATATCGAACACCATATGCAACAAGGAAGACCCAATGTCTATCAACAACGAAGCGCAACATTAAATCATAATGGGTCCGGCCAGTACTCTTCGAACGAACCACCGATTTGGCACCGACAGAGCAGTGTGGATCTTCCTCCGCAACATCAAGGTACGTCGTTGTATAATATAATAAGTTAAAAAATTCAGAAGATTCAGGAAGATTCTACACGATATTCGTCGACACGTGAACATTCCTCGTCGTTTTATAGAATTAGCACCTCCATTACCATCGAGTGCTCCGCCGACTAGAATGGCTCAGTGGAATATTCCTCATGATTCTGGTCAGTCATTACAAACATTCGACAAAGGAAAGATCGATGTGAAGATCGCATGCAATCATTTTGCATTTATATTTTTGTTTTCATCACTCTATATCCGCATCTTGCATCTAGACAAATTTTTTTTGTATTTGATAAATTGCTTGGCTAAGGATGTAAAATGCTAAAGCAATGTGAAGCAATTATAATATACTTATAAATGTATATAAACCTTTAACCGAACAATTAATACTAACGGATTTTTGCTATTTGTTCATAAGTACTTAAAAAATTTTAATCCTGCATTTTGATACGTCTGCACTTTGATTTTCTAACTCTACAATTCACATGATAATAACAATTGATCATAACAATTATAAATTGATTGATAATAACAATTGTAAATAATTGTTTGATGAACGATAAACATTATTTTAGTTATATCATTGAATTTTATAATTAAATGTTGTCTCTATTGTGATGATTAATTTAACGAAATAAAAATTTCTTAATTGCATTTTTCGTCTGTTACAGCATATGGGAATGTATCGAACATCAGACAGGTAAGTTTCTATTTCTCAAATTTATATTTAAATTAAGTTAAATTCTTTGAGAATTAAAAAGAGAGAAAAAAAATTTTTTTTACTTATCCTCAAATTTTTTGCAAATATATATTTTAGAATATTACTAAAACTCGATATATTTCAATCAAAATAGCTGCGACAATTATATAACGATTTCTTAGAGCTATTGCAAAGTTATAAATCTCGCTGTCTTTCGTTTAAAAGCCCAACAATGAATTCATATTCTTTTACAGGGTGTACAGCAACATAACAATACCTTCACTAGCAGACCGACGTCATTGCCGCCTTATGTCGCTCCGCCAGCAGCTCCGCAAACGACTCCTCCAAACATCGCAGTGGACAATAGAAGAACGTCAGAGAGTGGATCAGAAAGCGAGCAGAGTTCAGGCGGCAATCGGAAAGATCGTGATTACAAACGAAGTTCTGTATTGAGCAATTTATTTGGAAGACGCAAAAAACCGTCTCAATCGTAACAAAACTTTCACGAAGCGCGTTTGTAATTATCGTTTTTATGACCGTTTCATATGAGCTATTAATTTAAATGTGGTGCAAGAAAGCAATTTTCCTCATAAAACGAACAACGAAGTTCCTTGAATTATCAGAGTTTAAATACCGTGACACTTTTGTTAAACAGTACATAATAATTTATTTTTTTTCTTGTGGAGGTATTATAGTTACATTACAATTTGTGCAATGATTTTTATATGTTGTACTTCGATACTGCAAACATAAATGAATACGGCAAATTTTCAGACATTCTCGATTGAGATTGATCGTCGAGTATAATCAAAATAATTCCTACTTACAAATAAGTAAAAAATCAAAAGATCATATCAAAGGGTAAAAAGATATAAATATAAAAAACTTAAAATTCAAATTTTCGTCAATAAAGCCATCGTTCAGAAATTCATATTCTTCGAAAATATGGAGCTCTTAGATTGCGAATTATTAGGATTTCCTATTTTTATTGATGAATTTTTGTATGCAAAGTAACACTTGAAAGAAATAATATTAATATTCCTAAAAAATTAAATTATGAACTGTCATAATTTATCAATCATAATCTAAAAATTAAATAATGGAATTCTCCATCTTATGGAATATTTTTACAAACATTATATTGAAAGGTTATTATTGACGTAATACATTTCAAAATAATTTTTTTACATTAAAACTAATACAGTAGAAAGAATACAAAAATAATGCAATATATACTACTTATTTTTGTATGCTTATATTAATCCATGAGAAAGACATCCTTCAAGATGTTTTTTTCTGTAACAAATAAATAATAAAAATTTTAAATTATTGTATTGAAAAGACTAAACATACATATAGTTCATAACATTGATATATTACACTCAATGTTAATTTTTGATCTAACAATAATGAACTGACATATTATGACAGTAATAATAACTGATGAATTTGACGTATTGAAGACCTATGAGAATATCACAATGAACACAATGACGTTTTGTAATATAAAAAAATTACAATTCCGCAAAAGAAAAAGAGATGACCGCTACCGGGTTTATTTGAGACGTACCTGACTTTAAGAACGAAGTGTAAGATGACTTCTGTTTTCGGAGATTATCTTTTTCTTTTTTTCTTTTTTAAGTTAAAAAGTATCAACAGAGACGTTAAAATGTCAGAAAGGTGTAATGTTTAAGTTGTAGATGTCATAATATATGTTGCAAATATTATATATTTGAAGACCCACATGTTGGGACTAATAATCTTAATGTATTAGATACCAGAGATAGACATATTTTTGAATATGAAAAGGAAAAACGAAATATATCATATATTCTCGAGCATTATGCCATTTCTTATGATAATGGTGATGTTACAAAATGTAAAGAGTGTATTTAATACAATTTAAAAATTGTGTACTATGCAGGCGTCCCGCATGTAGTTGTAGAAAGAGAGAGAGAGAGAGAGAAAGAAGGTCAAAATATAATATTATAAAAACAAAAGAAATTCCGTATTTATTTTACAAAACCCGAACTACTATTTGCTACCCGAACTATTTATTTGCAACACTTAAAAGAGATGTATTAACTTACAAACTATTATCACTATGTGTACAAATATAATAAGCGAGTACTTCTCAATTATATTTATACAGTTATTAACTTTGACTTCATTTGAATGTACAATCTAAATGAAAATTTCAAAAACCAGTTATACAGATGCAGTTATTTATTTTTAATTTTATTCAAATCTATTTATTAATTATGTAATTTATATAAAATTGTGTTATATTTAGATAAAAAACAATCTCCTTTTTCTTCTCTTTTTGATATTTCTCTTTTCCTTTTGGTGAATATTAATATTCTAATTAATGATACAGAGATATAAAAATGTGAAAGCAGATAAATTCGCATTATTTATCTGTAATTTACAATAATTTTAATATTGAAAAAATTAACACATTTTTTTACATTGATTATTGTTCTAACTATATATTTTTTCTCATTCTTTTCTTCATTATCATCTGTGCTCGCATTTTAGCTTACAAGTTCTCACCCTAGCCGTAACACCAAAATGGCGTATGTCATGTTAAGTTAAATCGTTATTTTCTTGGTTATAAATACACATCCAACGATGGCCGATGGTAAGTAACATTTTTTAAATAATATGACTGCAATATTTATTGCGATTATAAAAAATAATAAGCAATACAACATTTATTCATCCTTCTGTCAATAAAATGTATATTATGCAAACGTGTATGTATGTAAACTTGCAGAAGAAGTGATACGCCGGCGACTGCTCATAGACGGTGATGGGACAGGAGACGACCGTAGGATCAATATGCTACTAAAATCATTTATAAAATGGATCAACAGTTCCGATGTAGACAATACGTTGCACGAAAGAATGCTGTCGCAATTAGCACAATGTGAATTTGCACAGAAAAAGTCTAGACTGGTCTCAAACATGAGTCGAGAAGAGTTAAAAAGCTATGAGCAACTTTCAAAGGAAATCGAGGTACAAATAGAGAAGGCCAAGGAAGACATAGAGAAGACCAAGGCGGAATTGCAGGATGCCAAACGTGTGAGAAAAAATAGGATAGAGTACGATGTACTGGCCAAAGTCATTAATGAACAACCAGACCGATTGGAAACGCACATCAAGCTTGACACATTGCAACAGGAGTTAGGCGCTTTAAAGGTTTGAGGATGCATTGCTATGTATAACCGTTTCTGTTGAAAACAGTAAAGTTACAGAAAGATTGATTATATTTCAAAATCTTTTTCATATGTAGGAAAAATCAGAACAGTTGGAACACAAGTTAGAGATGCGTCGCAAGCAATTCTACGTTTTAATATCCTCCATACACTCTCTGCAAGGAATGTTAGACGAGGGTGATGAGGAAGAGATGGATGTGAGCCTGGAAAATGACGCGGGAAACACAGATGTGCAAATGTCGTGTGACAATTCGTAATAAAATAAGTTTCTTTAGGATAAGCAACAATAAAGGACATATGATGACATTCCACGTCATTTATTGTAGTTGTAAGTCTTTCAGATTTTGATAATTTGTATCGAAAAATGTGTATCAAAAAATTTTTAACTTTAGTTTACTAGTTTTCGGCACATGTCTAATAGTCAAAGACAATCTAGTGCCACGTTTGATTGTCTCCTCCTCTGTAAACTTTTCTGCACACATATGTAGATTTTTTATTGAAGATTCCGAGATGCTATCCGTATCTCTTTCCGCTATAGAATGCAAATAATTATGATACAAATCCTTCTGTAGGACCAATAGACTCCTACGTTCTAGTAGTAAGCTGAATTCCAACTTAAGTTGCTGTTGCTGCAGGTTGGAATAATACGCATTGTATTAAAGTATGTACTATTATACGGCAGTTTTCTTTGTATATATATCACAGTATCTACCTCCGTTGTGTCCAACCGTTTGTAAAAGTCGAGGAGTGTATGGGAACCACAACTGATAGTAGTTACAACGGGATAAAAAAGTGGGCCATCTGAGTGTGCCTAATGAAGACATTACTGTTTAGTATGTACCGCTAAAAATATGTACAAATATACATCTGTATATTTTTCCTATTGTAATAGACAGATGTAATAGATAAATATAATTCATACTTTATATATAATAAAACAAATATGCACTATAATGTGTTATTGCCTTTCATCTCTGACATACCATTATTCCTTGCCCGGGTAAATATTCGTTAATCAAAACATGATTAGGCAGCACTCCTGTTTCAAAGGCACTCGAAGCTGACACTTTATCAATGTATCTCTGAAGCCACTAAAATGTCAAATGTTTAATGCATTCATTTAATAATAATTGTAAACGATGCGCCTAAAGTACTGTTACAATAGAGCACTTTTGGCTTTTTTATTTCTAATAAATCCAATTCAAAGACATTTTGTTTACCTACATCAGGAATCTCTTCCGCCACCATCCCTTTGGGATGCGGTATGCCGCCCCAGTTCTGCAACCTGCGGTGACTTAACTGCGTCCATTTTGGTTGCGGTACACTGTTTACGCATTTTATAATTTGCCTCTCTTCCTCCTCGGTAATAAAATTTGGTATGTAACACGCGGTGTCGGGTACCTGCGGATTCTCAATGAAATTATAACCTCCAAGCAGTTAAAAGTGTACGAGCTAATTAACAAGGAAAAGAACCTCTGAAACGACAGCGTTGTGCAACAGGGAACCCCGCTGCTCAGTCATCTTTAATAATTTTCTTAAAAAGTAAAAAGCCGCATTCCGCAATTCCGGAATTTCTCGCGGGTCGATAGGTGTCGATGAACCACAATGTAAACAACTGTGACAGTCGAGAACCGCGTGCACACGTGCGCGTGCGTGCGAGGGGGACTGATGAAACCTGACAGCTAGCAGAAGCTTCGCACGCAGTCGTAAACGTCAAACGTTTGTTTTCCTCCGTGGATCACATGACGATGGCAAATCACTAACTTCGTTACGCGGATGTCAGAACGTTGATGACAGAAATCACGTATCCCACTTACGTTTGAAGCGCGAATTTTGATCGCAAAGAGATTGGAGCCTCGCTGCGAAAATACGCGGAATACACGCCGCTGTTACTCAAGTTGCCGTATACTGATCAATAGTGTATTTGCATAAAATCGACTAATGAACCTGGGCTGACACACTCATTCGTGAGTATGAGTGTGTCAGAAAAATGTCTGCCGAGTTACACGTGTCGGAATAAAGTGAATAATAAGCGAATGTCAGTGGAGTAAGCGAAGTAAAGATATTAATTGAGTGATTTAAGTATTATCATTTTGGTAGCAATTAAATAGATCATTTAAGCTTGCTTTGTAAAATACACAGGTTATTTGCAACTTATATTTAATTTCACAATGCTCTTTTTAATGATCGGTGATACTTCTAGGCGGAACAAGATCCATAAAGAATCAAATGGCTGATAAAAACATCAAATTAATCCATCAGGTATAATTAATAACATTTAACATTTAATACAACAGCTTTGATATTATATTTTGACCGATCTACATCTCTTTAATTATTTTCATTGAAAAAAAAAATAATTTGCAGTTTCTTTTGGATCATGATTTTGAAAGCACTGCTGAAGCTCTAATTCAAGAAGCTTCGAAAATGGGATTCCAAAATTTGGGATGTAATTTAGAAGAAGTAACTGATCCTTATGTTCAGCTAGTGCTATACTACAATACCGGAGATTATTTAACGTTTTTCCAAGTAATACGATTATTTATATATATATCGGTATTGAATATCTCTGATTACATTGTGCTATATTCTTTTTAGTTGTGGAATGACTTGTTCTCTGATGATACAAAACAATGTGAAGAATACAAAAAGTTAACGTTTTATTTACATGTACACTTTGCTGTACTACCCAAACGTAAATTACACGCTGATCGACATAAAGAATATGGTAAAAAAAGATAATGCTCTATTATACATATATATTATACATATGCATTATACATATGTAATTTTATATGTTTAGACATTTTTAATTTTTGTTATGGATTAGATTTAACACCAGAAATAAGTACACTGAAATTGTCTTCAGCAGAAAAAAATCTTGTTTCGGAAAAATTCAAGGAGGTAATTTGAATTTTTTTAATTTGATTATCTGACAAAAATTTTTTTTCTCTTATGTTTTTCTTAAATATTTTCTTATTATTAATTATTTAAATGCTTAAGTTTAATGCGAATTTATATTGATATTTTATTTAATGATTTACATGATTAAATATTTATATGGTGTATAAATATTTTAAAAGCAATTAGCCTTAATAAAGAATTATTAATAACGAACAGAATAATGCCATTAAAATCGAAAAAAATATAAATGACAGCATGAAACAATTGCAAGATTATTTAAGTCGGGATGGCAAGGAATTGGAACATGATACAGAATTACAAACGTTTTTTGCACTACCGTTTATAGAAAATCTTTATGCAGATACTTTTTTCTCCAAAGTGTTAGAAGAAGATTGGTTGGATGAGCTATCAAAAAATCTAGATTCATTTATCACACGTCACAGACAAGTAAGCAAACTCAATACTTGAACTCTACAATTACATACATAATTGTAACGATACAAAAAATATTGCAAAAATTATAAATAATATGACATTTATTATAGGATTTGATAAATTTAGACAATATAAACTCCAATAAAGCACAATCTCAGAATCTAGTACAAGTTCATACAACCATGCCGGCAACAAAAACAATAACTATGGAGTCGGACTTTACGCAAAATAAGATTAGACAAAATAATGTGCCGATTGTGCCAAACGACAGGAACATACCTATATTTCTAGAAGACCATGTCGAGGAGCTGTATAGTTGTTTGAACAAAAGTTTAAAATCAAAGTAAAATACCTTCGATATTATGTCTCTCGATATTAGTAAAGAGATTATAAAATGTCTGATTCTCGTACATTATCATTTACAGAAGTACACAAACGCATATCACTGGAAATCAAATTACAAATAATTTACGAGAAGATATGTCGAATTCGGGAGAGAACGTTAACAATTTATTGAAGATACATAAGTCAGATAAAAGATTGATTCAATGTAATCATGAATTAGCATTAACCAAGTCCCATTTGTACAATATTCATACGAATTATGAAAAATTAAAAGCAAGATTTCACAAATTATACGCGGATTATCATAAACTAGGAGATGTTGCCAGGGAATTAACAGTGGCATTGGAGAATCCGGTGAAAGGGCAACATGTTGATGTGCAACGGACACTCGAGATCTGCATGAAAATATTTCCAGATTTGTTTAACCATAATATAAGAGAGACCTCGTATGTAAGTAAAACGAAGAAAGAGATGGGATCATAGTATATGTATATTTTTATAAATTTTTCATTTTTAATGTATGACCATTTTCTGATAGCCGTCCTTGTTACAACTCGATCATATTGACGTAAAAGCAATCGCACCGCCTAAACTTGATGTCGCGACAATGCCGATACCTCCTAGATTATTGGATTATAAAAAGATCAAGTTACATCTAATTAACGGGGATGTGAAGACAAAGTTATTGCTGTTACAAGCATTGCGTTGGGTGATAAGATAATTAATAATATTTTATAATAGTGATAATGGTATCAGTCACATCTTTGCAAAAATCTCATTTATATTTTTAGAAAATAACACTCGTGCAGTCAATAGAACAGGACGAAGTCCTACACGAGTACATAAGTCACGATTTGTTAGGACTTCACGGGCAAATTGCTAGCGACAATGGCAAGTCGATTCTACTATGTTTGCTGACCGCGGTAGAAGTTTATGCCAGACATCTTTTGCAACAATTCACTGCACGATTGCTAAACACCCTGGCATCCTTCAGTTGCGGAAGAGATTATCTGTCGGTCAGATCTACTGTTGTAAATGCGGTATGTTTTTATCAACAATGTACAAATCAATCATTTTTACAATTATTTAGAATCAGAAAAGTTTTGATATTGTTAACGGGACTAGCAGAAATCAGACATAAATATATCACTTTAATATATTTATTAGAAATTACTAGAGAAATTACTTGTAAAGAATTGGATGGATAATAAAATTATGATTCTCAATATTTCAGACCTTTGCTTGTCTCGACAATAACTACGTTGACGGAATGGATCCTCTCGCGTGTGACATGATGGTTGCGATGTTACAAAAACTGTCTTTACGTAGACAGCAACGGATATACATGATAGAGAGTGGATTACTGGAATGGTTGATCAATCATCTACATGATAAATGTCGCATTATAAGTTTATATAGGCTTGAATACGCTACCGCACTTTTAATGAACCTGTCGTTACATCGGTTAGCACAAGCCAGAGCGTCCAAAATATCATCGTTACTCATGTCTACCTTGCTCATTCTTCTCTCGATAGATCATACGTCCGTGAGTAAAATTACGTTTAATGAAAATATTTGCAAAAGAAAAAAATTTTATCTAGAAAATGTAATACATATCTTCCCAAAATTTTTGTGTCATTTAGTCACTACCGTACATCAATGGAGCACTAAACAATTTTTTAAACAATCCTATAATCAATGAGGAAGCAAGAAAAATTAAGTGTTCAAATATATCGGAATATCTTGGTGGTAATCAGAAAACTGCGGAAATAAGGTACATGTACATACATATACAACAGATGTTTATACAAAATACGAAAATTCTAATATCAAGGACAATAATTTCCGCATAAAATATATTTAATACATTTGTAATTAATTATTTCCTTTTATCGAAATTGCAAATCTCTGTTTCAATATCCAGTAAAACATTCATATTCATAACGATTAAAAACCAAAGACTTTTATTTCTTAAACGATAATAATTTTGGTATGACAGAAAGCATCTAGATTATGTATTAAGAATACAGAGACATGAAAATGTTAACACACCGCAGAATGACGAGACTGGAGATGATGATAACGTAAGTACTAAAATACATGCGAGTACAAAGATACAACATAAATACCGATGACACTACTGAACACCAAATAAATTTGAATATTAAACATTTCCGTAGGAAGACTTGCATGTGTTGGAAAGTGAATTAGATGAAAATGATCCACTACAAAATTATATCGGCGAATTAAACGGAGAAACGTTGCTTGCAATGTGTTACAGCGTTTCGGCGAAAATCTCTCAAGAGACTGTAAATACGGATACGATTCCACAACAAATATCTATGTTCAATTCTATTGACTTTTATGACAATCAACGCAGTAATCATATCTGTAATAAACGTCCATCATATTCTATGCTAAGGTATATACCTTATATGGGTATATATATATATATATATTGTTAATATATATTCTTAAATATTAACAACAGCTTAATCTTCAGTAGTTTTAATATTAAATTTCCAAAACGGGACGAATGTAAGACACAAACTTGAGAGAGGCAAACTCGTAAAGGTGTCACAGCACAATTTCCCCACATGATAGTTTGATACGTCTTTCTATCCTGACGTCATCTCGACCCCATTAATTTACGAACAGGACTGAACATGTAGCGTGAGATGACACAAAGTACATAATTAATATACGTAATGACGATTACTGCCCTTCGTGACGCAATTCCAGACCTAATTCCATCAGGCAAAGACGACCTACTTTCAGAAAGCTCTTCATTTTCGCTCGTTTATAACTCAAGAACTGTTAGAGAGTTCTGACATTTTCATTAAGGGCTAATCAACTTCGAACTGGTCAAAGAACCTATCATTGAAATTAAGCTTGCGTCGAAGTGCGTTAAATCATTCCTGGCACTTCCATTTTTCTCATTGCAACGACAGCACGCTTCTCGTATCTCCGCGCTGTCAATACGCGCGAAACGTTTCCATTAGTTTCGGCTGGTTACATGTACGTCGATCGTGTGTATCGCTTTCACGATTGCGCGACAGATTGGTATAATCCTTGACAGATTTGCAACATCGATTCCACGATCGATGTCGCTCGTGCGACTTTGTCGCGAGCGATTACTCCGGCCGGGTTATTACACGTCCGTGCTTTGTGTCATTAATGCGTGCAAACAATGCCGCGTGCAATTCATTGAGATGATTTCGACGCGCCTCGTTATTTATTTACCACGACTGTGTGCCGACTGTGTGCCGATAGCACACCGTCAACAAAGTGGAAGTTTGCCAGGATCGAGACCGGAAAATAATTTAACGCTCGGCGTGACCGGCTCGACATCGTATTTAATATCGCATTATCGTAAAATTCACGAGCACGTAAAGAGCGGCGAAAGTATCGTTAAAATCGCCGATGGTTAGCGCCAGATTCCTGTGACAGTCAATTGGAAATAAAATTTAAAAAGTATTATTTCTGAAATTTGTTAAGCCGGTATCAGACTATGCATTGAAGATTGAGATTGCATTGAGATCACATATTGGATTTTGACCAATCAGAACAAAGAAGGCAAAGATTAAGATTATAGATTGAAATTAGAATTCAGTCTATTTTTATAATTTCCAATCTCAATATTAGTCAATAACTTGGCGATTTTTTGGTCGCATAATAATAGACACATTGTACAAAAAAAGAACAAAAGAGGTTAGTGCAATATCAACAAAGCAATATTGACAATTAACATTATTGACAAGGTAATTTATATAATACACAGATTACAAGTTATAAATAATTTAATAAATTATCTTTATCTTGACCATATTATTAATTTCAATGCAGATCGCAATCAATCGCAATTTTATAGTGTGATTGATCAATCTTCAATCTTGAATCGCTAATCTCAATCTTCAATGCATATCATTCTGATACCGACTTTATTACGCCCGTAGGAAAGACATTAATCACGAAATTCGTAACTAAGATTAACTGAGACTTTCAATTTTCTAAAAAAAAATTAATGAAAAATTGAACTCTAACAAAATCATGATTAAAGTAAGAAATTATCTTGATTGATATCTATACTAAAGTTGTAACAAAATATTATCCATGTGATTGCAGATAAGTGTGGACTCGGAGATTATCTAGGAATACAACAAGATACTCCGTTTCTCTAATCTAAGTAAGACACAGAGACTCCTGTATGTATAATCCAGGATTAGTTAACCCTGGCTATCGGTTTGCGACTTAACCCAGGACCCTATTACATCAACGTCGCTTAGTACTAACCGCGATTTAAACCCGCCTTTTACCGTTTGCACCAGAAAGAGACGGAAAATCGTTAAGTGGAATTAATTAACCCAGATTGTCGACGCGCCGCAACGCTGCGGGAAAGACGGGATGGAGCGCCTGGGAGCACAACTACGATTCTTCATTATTATTATTAGTTTCTTTTAAGAGATACTAAAAGCGCCCCACGAAGTTTCCGACCTTTTACGGGCTAACTCGCGCGACTTTACCCTTAATCGAATAGTGCCGAACGGTTGGTACCGATTAAGGCGCGATTGGCGATAAAGTGATAGAGTGGGTTCGATTCGATATAGTAGCCAATACGAAATTTCAGTTAAGCGTTCTACCAGAATTGGAAAAATACCAGCGATCTATTTTTGCTTTTCATGTCTAACAATAAGATGTATCCTTACGATTCAAGATTATTTTCTCGGATAGTTAAAATGTATATAAAATTTTATAATACTTAATTATTACAGTACCGACCAAAGAGTTATATCACGTTATTTTTCTTTAAAGAACTTTCGTCAAAGTCATCGAATGCACTAAAAATTTTACAGTAGACACTTGAAAGGAGGTACACCTTGTATATGAAGTATAATGAAATTTGACAAAATACACCATGATTTTCGAATTTTTTATTAATTTTTTCCAAAATTGCATCTTTGTGCATTCTTTGTTTTTTGTGTTGCAGTAATTTTTTTACAGTTATAACTAGTTTCGTTGTTCATTTTCAAAATATTTATTATTATAATAATGGTTTAAAGTTTATTATTACAAATTTAACATATTTAGGAAATTTTTAATAAAATTAATTTTTTAAGTTATCGTTTTCATTATTCGATAAAAAGTCATTTCTTCAATAAACTACACTTACCATCAAAACATGTTATGATTTGATAAAGATTTGTGTGTAATTTGAGTATATAACTTTAAACTAAGTTATATACTCAAAAACCTAAAGGTGATATAATTTCGGCCGGTACTGTATATACATACAATAGAATATTTATCTATTAATTTTTTGACTGTTTTTCTCCAAATTTGTATAGTTAAGTTGTATAATTAAGTTTAGTCTCTAGGACACTGTGAAAAATATAGACCACCATTATAAAAGACACTCCAGCCTTTCTCTCTAATTTCATCCCCTTTGTGATATAAGAAGCTCGGACAATGCCGAGTAGAGAGAGTTTAGACTAGTGGTTTATAAAACAATCGAAAATCATCTCCGAGCAAGTTAAATAATACATAGAGGTAATATCTAGAATAAATAATAAAATGTCAAGAGAAATGTAAAGTGTTCATAACATTTTATAAAGTTGAAAATGTTTGAACTGAATTATTAAAAGTACACAATAAATACAAGAGAGACTTCTACAATGATTCGAGAAACAAAGAATATATTTTGCCATAATTCATACACTAACCTACGTGAAAGCCGATGAGATGTCTAAGTTCTGGATCAACTCCCAGACGAGCGCGTCGGGATATATCCTGGTAGCCAAGCCTTTGAAGAAATTGATCCTGAATCTCCAGCGGCTTCTCTTGGGACGCCAACCTTCTACCTGGCTCACCGCCATACTGGAATATAAATTCATGAAATGTTTATTTTAACAACGAGCAAGAAGTAGCACAATGGACATCATCACATTCAAGGAAGAATGAAATTTATGTGAAGAGAGCGAATATTAAAAGAAACAAAAAGAAAAAAATATGCGAGTTTTAGTTAAAATTTATGAAAGAAGACTAAATGTTAAATATGTTATAAATACATTTATATTATTTTATATTAATTTTATTTTGTCTTATAATGATGATTATAATAGTCGATGAAAACTTTTAAAATTAAAATAGAGGTCTAGTAAAGATGTCTGATTTTAATGTTAATGTTGCGAGCAACTAAAATTATTTATCAGTCATAGAATTTACTGGTATTTTATGAGACCGACCTCGATGAGAATTTTTAAGATCAAAGTTATCTTCTCAGAAAACATTCATTTCTACTAATTAAGAAAATATTTTAACGCAGTAACTTTTAAGCTCTCTCGTTATTTTTTTATTCTGAATCGAGTGCCTTTCTAAACGGTCGTTTCTTCTATCAATAAGAAAAAATATATTGCATATTGTTCTCGAAAATCCTAACAAAAATTTAACCACAAAAAATTACCAAGATATTTAATAATGAAAATTGAAGGGTTACATTAAAATGAAATGTAAAGAGCGAGAGCAGGTAATAGAAGCGTTCTATATGTAATTAATTTGAAGTGAATCTTTTGTTAATTACAGGTCCAATTACCAGACAATTTATTAATGTTAATTAAAGGATTATAAGTAAAGTAGAAAATATAGAAAGTTAAGATTTTAGTTATAATTTAGATGTATTATTAGATTATGTTCTCCGGATAAAGAGTTTATACCGTATTTAATTCTTGTACAACATAAACCATCGTTAAAGTAATTTAAATTTAATTAATTTATTGTTGTTATTGCTTCTAATTGTAAGTTAAATTTATTTTCAGAGCAGTTACTCATTGTAAATTTTTAAGTCCTGCTTTTAATAATTTAGACCGTTAATCTCTTTTCGATTGCAGTTAAATATACACCAATTTAGAATTGAAAAAAGCTTTCAAGTTTTTTTTAGAGCGTTTTTAAAGCTAATTTTTAATTTTTTAAAATATAGACCTAAATTATGTTGTATTTAGTAATGTTACATTTTCTTTGTTTTTTAATACAATGAGTAATTATAAATGTCTTATATAAAATACGACGCAAAACTAAATTACACGAGGTAAGCCATTAGAACTTTTAAGGTTTCAGTCTATTATACACGTTGCTAATATTTTAGAAATAAAACCGATTGTTATAAATTAAATCTTGTTATAAATTAAATTTGTCGGAGATATTTCTAAGTAATCGACCATCATTTTAAAGCAGAAGTAACAAGTTTTGGATAGAAATAATTCTGTTAGTTTTCACAAGTTTATAGGTCGCATGCGAGAAGCTTTAACTTTTTAACGACTACAAACTGTAGACGAAATGCGTTTTCCAAAGTTAAAAATACATGGTGTATGTCACATACAGTTATACAATAAAGTATGTAGAAACATTAAAAGATTTTTTACATCTTTCTACATCTTTGATTTTTTTATGTTTATATATAAAAGAAAATTTTTCTTTTTGTTCTTATATAAATATTATAAGAATATTAATATAAATTTTTTAAAGAAATAAAGTTTAATTGTATTTAATTGTCAGGTAATAGTTTATATCGATTGTTGTTAGTAAATATTAATATGAAGAAATGTTTAAAAAATATAATAAATTGTCGAAATAAATACCAATATATGATGATGAGTAAGTATATCACGTAATATTCTCACACAATAAAATATTGTAGGAGTTTCTTGTTAAAAAGATAACTTTATACGTATAAAAAAATATATAATATAGGTCATTCTAAAATCATATATCTAATTGTTAATAAACGTTAAAACATTCAAAATGTTTTTGTAAACATGCTTCTATCTCATTTAAAGTGCTTTACTTACATTGTCTCAAATTTGTTACCGTTTCACTGATGTCGTAAAATACTCATGCGGAAAGTCTTCATTCTATTTTGTACGTCGGTACGTTTTAAGAATTTCCGGCAGTTTCCAAGTTTCAGATCGGTCGCCGAGAACGACGGATCTTCCCTGGGAAACTCGTCTGTCGGATCGTCGAGCAGGGCTTTCAACGTCACGTCAATCGTGAACTTTCTCGGAAAAAGTCGTACTTTGGTCAAACACCCCTTTTAGGTAGCAATCGGCCGAACTTTGGCAACTACGATCTTCGTGCAGGAGTTGCCGCTTCGCTAAATCGTTTTGCCGTCACGACTTACTTACTGCAAATTTTGTCCTTCTTTCGATAATACTTGAGTTATTCGAAGTAGAATATGACATTCCCTCAAAATATTATATGTCTACGATAAAACCACGCCTTCCTCAATGATCGCACGAATTCTTGTTACGTATTACGCGCAATTTGAGTTTTAAAATTAATGCAAGCAAAATATATATGTAACATTATAAATCAAGAAATAATAAGAAATTTACATATTGAAATTTGAATTATAATGCAAATAATATAGCTTATTTTAATTTATTTGATGTGTGAGAGTTTATTCACACACACATATGAGTCTTCTTAATTAATTAAGTATTATATTACATTTACTTTTTTCATTGGAATAGATTTTATTACTTCTCTCTCATTTCCCATAATTAATTAACATAAACTTAATCAAAGTTATATTATATATTATTACTGAATATTATGTTATATTCAAATCAAATTATCCTTAAATTTTATAAAAATATTAAGAAATTTGAAATATTTAAAGCACTTGGAATTTCAAGAAACAAATAACAAGATTATTGGAAAAGTTACTTTCTCGCGATATATGACTTTTTAACATATCGATGCTTAACCATCTTTAATTACTTTTTTTGTACGAGATGTTTAATCTTATAGAACGTTAATTTT
The DNA here is from genome assembly GCA_901521435.1 of Crematogaster levior. Taxonomy (NCBI): domain Eukaryota; kingdom Metazoa; phylum Arthropoda; class Insecta; order Hymenoptera; family Formicidae; genus Crematogaster; species Crematogaster levior. The sequence continues at coordinate 19,748 of CABEGB010000805.1, forward strand.
ATAATCTTCCATTGAATAATAATTGTTATCTATAATGCCAGACCAGTTTTATCCAGCTTTGGCGATCTATTTGCATGAACTCGATTTGCATGATTTTTCACTGGAATTCTCGAGAAATCGTATTTGTAATAAAACGGAGGCTGCCATTCAAAATGCATTAAAGCCATCTATTCGAATGTGCCATGTAGTCTTTCGATAATTCCATAATCTGGGAAATGGTTTTAATTTCGTGAGATAAAACGGCACATAGCACTTCGCAAGCAAGGGGAGACATTAGTCGTGACATATGCGCCATAAAAAATTGTAATTCCGGAAAGTGGCCTGTAAATAATAACCCGGTTAACCGCTGGGGTAAAGAGATTAATCATGCTGCGAAATAAATAGCAGGCGAATGCGGTCGCTTGTATATATCATCGCCCATGCAACGGATTTTCTAATTTTTGGCCCGGGTAATTCCAAATAATCTCAGCAATTTTGATGCTTATAAACTTTAAAAAAAATAATGTTATTTTATAAGCTTTAAATAATATTTCTTGATAATGTAAATTTTGATATTTTCTCTTTTTAACATGTTTATATCTTTATATTTATGAAAGTAATATGATGATAGCAATAATTATAACAATAATCATATATCTATTATTTGATGACTATCATACATCAACTATAGTAATAATTATAGCAATGTGTCTATATACATATAGTACGATACACACATTGCTCAATAATGTTACATTGATTTTAACACAGTAATGATTTTTATTTATTGTTGGTATAAAGTTGGTATAAAAGATTTGTTGTATTTGTAAAGTAAAACTGAAAACAAAGTTTCTGCAAAATCAAAGCCAAATTGCCGTACGAGTTTCAGTATACTCTGTTTTTTATTCAGAGAGAGAATTTTTCAATCCTTTTTTAAAAAAACTATGGTTTTTCTAATTTTATTTAAAATAAAGTGGAAAACTGATAACATTTGTTTCCATATAGGCATCTGGGGACAAACATTTATGTATATAAAGTTTATAAAACTGTATGTGAAAATATGTACATGATACATTTTGATATAGATTTTAATTTTTGAGAACTATTATAAATAATGCAGATATAACATTAGTTGCAAGCATTATTATCCATTTAATATTGACTATATATCATTGTTTGACGTCCAGGTATAAAAGTTTAGAACGGAAATTATTTTGTTCACTTCCTGAAATAAAGTTTATTCACGTTCCGAAATTGAGTCGGCAACACTTTCAAACATCATTGCATACGTACCTAATAGGACTCTGAATGTTTGCGTGAAAGGTGATTCATTTTCATGTTAAGTCACGCGGATGTTTTTCCGACTGCCCTTTTGTAATTTGATATAAAACCACGCTCCAAGCTATTCGAAACGGAATTTGTTCGAAAGCAAAGGGAACCGTTTGGGAACGTTCGTCCTGCAGATAGCAGGAAGAGATGAAACGACGTCTCTTCACTCGGCACGAAAGGGACGCTCTTCATTAATGAAGAGAGTGTAATTAAAGACTCGAATACTTTTACACCGTACGGATAATCATATTTCTGCGCGGAGCATCTCACTCGAGCGATCCGAGTATGAATTTTCGACTTTCTCACCACGTTCGTGAATTTAGAAATTAATTGCTGCCACCGACTCGGCGGTAGACTGTTGAAGTTCTTGTACTAAGAAGTAACGAGCTCTTTACTTCCTTTGAGTCTCAAACGTGATTTATCTACTCTCGCATTAAATATTGCTTTTGCATTATGTTAAATTATTAACGATTAATCGTGCAAATATGATACTTAAAATTATTATTACTTAAAATTTATTCTAAACGACAATTTAAGGAAGATGCGATTTTATTAACGTAAGGCATTATAATACATTAAAGCGATATATTGGGAAGCAGATTATGATTAATTTGATTAAAAAATATAATTGCACAGATCAGTTTTTCAAATATACATTTAACATGTAAACAACAAATATTGTCAAAATAATAAATTTCGGAGAGATCGTCTCTATTGATATATTATTATTACAACATTATTCTACATTTTAATGTGTTTAATTAGTCAGTTACTAATTTTTTAATTGTATGTACGTTTAACAAGTATATTCAACCAGAGAAAAAAAAGACAAAGAAAGAAAGATTTTAAGAACATTTTTAATTAAATATTGTTACGATAAGGTATGTGTATTAATGTAGCAAAAGAATAAGATTAAATGATTTCATGATTAAAGTTGAAACTCTTGTATTACGAGAAACGTGTAATAATTCAACATGAATGTATTATAATTGCTTCTCTCCTGCCAAAGAGAAAAGTTGATAAAGGAAATCGAGTGAAATGAATCAGTTGTCGAGTGAGTTTCCAATTTACTAATACTGATACTGACCATTTTGCTATATAGTATTCATGCTAATGGTTTTTCGTAAAAAGCTTGTTTGATGTTTAACATTTTTATTAATTTTTATTATACCACATAGTTTAATTATAGCGATAAAGGTTTAGCGGAAAGATTGCCAAGTTACGAAACATTTTCGCGTTATGTAATATTTAACTAAATCATGTACCTATAATTAAATACTTAATTTCATTATGACAATAATCTAAAATTGTATACTCGATTTAATTAAATGTTTGTTGTTTTGATCGTAAATAAATTTATTCAATTTTAAATTGTAATTTAATTTAGTTGGTAAAGTAGTTACATTTAATGTATATGTGTGTGTGTAAATTTTAGTGTTGCTTGTTAAATAAACAGGTGTTTATAAGTTTATTATTTAAGTGTATTTCTTCTCTTACATTTTCTTATCGTTTTCTGACTTACTGGACGCATCTTTTTCACGGAATAAGTAATACACTGTATGACAAAATATAGGTACGTGAATGCAGGCTGCATATTTCACGTGATGTTATTATGAATGTGTCGTTTACGCGAAGTAGCTGTGAAAAATTTTATCAATCTGTCTAACGGCGGCGGCTACGAGTCGGACGCTTCCTTACATCGTAAAATCCCCATTTGTTACGATTTAGGGGCTTGTAAGTAACGTCCCGAACAAGGGTCGGAGAGAACAAGGGAGAGACGGTCGTCCTCTCGCAACCGGGTATGAATTTTCGCGTGAACTTGCAACCAGCAGCATTCGCGTAAATTAAAGTTAAATTGGAATCGGCCCGAGCTCAGTCCCGAAATTCATTTTGATTCCCTGCTGGCCACCCTCGACCAGGCTTTCATTTCTCCTGACACCGACGGTCATTTTGCATGGGTTGAGTTACTCAGAGTTTCAGGCAATAGTAAAGTGCATTGTTTATTTAAATCTCTGAATGTTGATAACAAAGTCTTCCCAAAAGACTTCACTAGCAATTTGTATAGGTTTATAGCAATAGACTTCATAGAAATTTGTTGAGGTCTTTGCCTTGGCACGTTTATATTTTTAAACATTTTTATACTCGTAAATTATATTTGTAGCTATTGTAATTATATTTAGCAACTAAGAATGACTACAGATTGATTGCTTTGTTGCAAGTGTTTATAATGCATATAAACAAATTTAAAAAAAATATATATTCTTCGTTTAGACTTGGAATTAATAAGAGTAATTATTATGTTGTAGAAGAGTTCGAGATAACGAATAACGATTAAAATGTCGGAAATCTCATTGATGACGTGCGTATTTTTGACTTGCAATCCCCGTTAATGTCGGCAAGTCGTTATTCTGGTTTGATAGAACCGACACTATCGATCCATCGATTCGTACGAAGGGAAACTGGGCTACCTCTATTCCTCGGGAGACCCACACGTAATTAACAAACTCATTATAAGCGCTCCCTATATGCGGCGATGTCGGTTTGCCGCTGCGTTGATTTTGTTAATTTCAAAACGTGAAAATTAGTTCGCATCGTGCACACTTTAAGTTTGTTTCAAATGAAAATATATCATCTAAATCTAAATATGTAATCTAAATTTATGTATAAAGTTTTGCAATGGCTTTTACAAGATTTTATTGATTTTATGAAATCATAGTCGTGATTCTTAGTTGTAAATTAGATATTCTTTGTATTTATCACATGTGTATCTCTTTTTTTTTATATATACACCATTTATATTTTTATGATATTGACATGATACATACATTAAATATATTCACAGAAATTACTTTTTCTTAGAAACAAGAATACCTACTTTAGTCATTGTCATTTCTTGATTATAATATTAATTAGAAAATTTGATCATTTAAATAATTTTATCTGCTGTTTTTAATAAGTCGTGAATTTGTATTTGCAAATATTCGAGAAATTAATTCATTGGCTTTAATTAGAGATAAATGTGAAACTACGGAATTTCTCGTCAAAAAGTATATTTAGCGGATCGTATATTTGGTATGGAATAATTTTGCGTTTGACTAGCGCAGCGAAAAGCTAAATAATCATCAACTGCTCTCGTAATTATCAAATAGTATAAATGTCGAGTTATGAAGAGTCTCTGTAACATTCACATACTAATCAAAGATGAGATATCTCAATTTATAAAATTGCTATAATTACTGTTTTACAATGTATTGACGTATTAATCAAGTACTAAGTAAATCTTCTATTTTGATTTTTTAATAACTCTCGGATTTTTATTTTTTCTAAACCAGATTTATTTTAAATTACATGTGATGGAGATTAAATTGTGAATTTCATTTTAAAATATTACGCAGTCTTATATTTACTTTAGATAAATTAATCGTCAATTAACAATGGCTTTACCACGCCAATCCGCTTTGCAGTTACAAAGATAATTAATTATTTGTTCAGAGTGAAATGTTTCAAATTTCTGTGCAATTTTAAATTTTGTTGTAAGCGGTCCAGCTTTTTTTATTAGCCACCGTGATATATCATTCTTTTTTTTAATTTAGTATTTTACAGTACTCCAAAGTCAAGGCACCTTCAAGTTTGCCTATTTTTTTTACCGATGTTATTAGACACCTGTTCGTTGTACGGTCGAATGCATTACTCTTGTGTGTGTGTAAACGCAAACTGACAAACACCTGCCATCGCAAACGTACGGCGTTGTGTGGCAGGTGCCCACCGGTAAATTCGTTTACATAATCGGGCGAGTTTAACCTACGTTGAATTAAGCGCGGCAGGCGCGGAAAAACGGAGGAAAGACGGTCCTTCCTCAAAGTGTACGGGTAAGTAAATAGAATTAGCTTCCTCACAGGTCAACGTGAAAATGTGCACGTTCGAGATACGTTCGCGCGATTCTTTCAGCCGTTACGGGATCCTCGGAGATCGAGGGAAGTAAAATGAGTTTTTAAAGCCGTCAAAGAATTTTTCCGCGCAAAAACCGCTTTATAATATTTTCATAATTTACTTAGTTGACAGTTTGTTTATTCTTTACCCGAGAGGGGATAAACGAGCTTGAAAAAAAATGCCGTAAGGCGTTTTTAACATTTCTCTTATGCATTTGTTCCTTCAGGTGAGAATATTGCTTCCGGCTTTTATTGTCGCGATATTCGTTTATTATCACTTCGTTCGCTGCATGTGTATCTGAATGAGCGCCTTTAATTAAATTAGGCAGCGGCACGTAAAAATTTGTTCGTTTAACGAAAGACAATTCCTAGTGTCGTTATGATTGACAATTTTATTCCCGCCGCGCTGCGTCGGATTTACGCGACTGCCGGACTGATTTTAATTAAAAATACAAATTACTCACCAGCCTATCTCGTCCGTTCCCATCACGATTTCATTTCAAGTAACGGAGCCGTAATACAGATTATTTATCCTTTCACAGAGTGTAAGAGGATTAAGAATAGGATCACATTTTTTATACGACTCGATTTCTCTTTGAAAGTAATAAATAATCGTTTCCTTACGATTTTACGAGCACGGATTGAAATATGCATCATCCATCACAAATTATAAGATCATAATGTGGAAATTGTATAGAAAGTCAATATTATTTATGTAAATGCTAATAAAAAATTATTATTGGACAAAAATACTGTTTAAAATAAAAATCATCTAAATTAACAATAAGTGACAACAAATTAATTATCTCATATATTAATTTAAGTAGAGAAAAAATTTAAGATAAAAGATTTAAAAAACACAGAATATATGTAAGACATAAAATATTTATATATTTAAAAGTTGAAAAGTAGACATATCTAGCATTTAAAAAAATTAACTTTTATCTTAATAATTAAAAGTAGAATTATTAAAACATAAACTGTACAATTTGAAGGACAAAAGAACCGAGACAACGATGCTTTATAATTACAATCAAAACAATTTTAACAGATTTCGATCTATAATAACGTTATCTTCAGTGTCTCACATTAATTTCACATAATGCTCATTATAATACAAAATAACATTTTTAGTCCAGACACTTTTCCGTAATTTGTATATTGCTTCTTACGCAAATTTTTTAAGAACTAACATTTCACTGACAACCCGTCTCTTTGTTGAGCAAAGATCTGTTGTAAAATTGCGTTGATATGATCTCTTCTTCTTTACTTTCTATGCATCTGTGAAGGGTATATATATATGTATCTGTGAAGGATAGTGTCTTTTTCACTTTGAATGATCGCTATGCTAACTTATTGTGAATTGACAAATGTATTAAGTAATGTTATTTTTCTAACAATTTTATCTGAGAAAGTCAATTTTGTAAAATATAAATTAATTATAAATATAAAATATAAAAATAAAATATAAGCTATGTATAAAAACAATTTCGATGGAAATCAGACTGCATAAAATATAAAGTGTAAAATGTAAAATAAAACCTATGTAATATTATATATTTACACACACACACACACACACACACAACAATGACACAACACACACAATACACACACAAGTCACGTATATTTGCACGCCACACGTCGCACGCACGCACGCACGCACGCACGCACGCACGCCCGCACGCCTCGCACGCTACACGCACGCACGCACGCACGCACGCACGCACGCACGCACACACACACACAAATAAAAGTTAGTTTTAAAGTGAGTCGGACTGTATAAAATATGCAATGTAAATTAAAAAATAAAAGCTGTATAAAATATAATTATGTTTCAAATTCAATTTTAAAGAAGATCATATAAAATATGGAATGGAATCAACTCTTAATGGATTGATGACAAAGAATTTATAATTATAATTATTAAATAATTACTAATATTGTAAAATCTAAAATTAAAAATCTGTTATAAGATAAATTCAGTGATGTTGCCACAATCTGTGACAACAATCAACCTAGATTTAAAAATCCAAAGATTATGCAATCCGCGGCAAGACAAATAACGTCAGTCCTGTGACAAATGCGATTTGTTGCCGAGAAAAAAGATATAAAAAAGCAATATATTCAAGAGCATCAACAGTTATTGCTTCATAAATTTGCATAACTGTTAAACGTCAGTCTCAATAAAATTCTATCATATAAAATCTCGCTGTTTATTGAGGTATCAGAAAATCGTAAAAAAAGTATCTCCCGCAACCAGGGATACAAAGTGCTTTTTGAAGCGATTGAAACTTTATCGTCGTCTATTCAACATTTCTCTCACTTCTCACTTCTTCACTTTTCTTTTCCTTCCTTTCTCTCTCTGTCTCTCTTTCATTTTCTTTCAGTTTATTCTTTCAGTTTGCTCTTTCTCCGTTAATACATGTAAAAAGCACATCAGGAAAATCGTTAAGCAATGGCGGGTGCTGTAAAGTAACAATCGTTAAACAATGTCGCTCGTAAAACGATGCTCATTAAGTGCACCAACTCGTAAATGGAGCGTTTGCAAAATAGAGGCAACAAATTGCGATTTTAGTTAGCCGTAAAAGGTTCTGTCGTCTATGTTAGGAATGGGCGTTAAAAGGCGTCTAGGGCGTTTTTTGGGTAATCTTGATTCTGACCGACAAACGATAATCATTAGAGCAACCGGCTAATACTATTAAATTTTACCGAATCTAATTGGATGTTTTTTTATTAGATGCAACGGTCTCCTAATCTACAAAATGATTATTATTGTCTAATGTTTTTTGCTTTGATTCGTTATCGTCAGAACTTTTTATTTCGTTATCTTCGTTACCTTGGGAATTGTATGATGAATTTAAATAAGTTAACTACAGATTCAGAAATAATTTATATTAAGTTAATTAAGTAGTATATTTTTTTTCTCTCATAGCATATTATAAAAAGAGTTTAAAGATTATTGGATTTTGTTTTAATTGCAAGATTAATTTAAAGATTTTAGTTAAATAATGCTTAATGTTCTATAAGAAAAATAAGATTTCCTTTATATATATGTGTTATTTTTAAAATAATTTAATTCTTTGTTTTTGTCAATTTTCATAGTTTTAATTCAATTACAATTTAATTATATTAATTTTAATTTTATAAATTATCTTTGTTTAAAATTTTCTGAAAACATTTACAAGTAAAAGAAAATCTTGATTTTTATTTAACTTTAATTTTATCATTACAAAAATTTAGCTTAAGCTTTAATCATCAAATTATTTTGATATTTTGTTAATTAAATATTTCAATTAAAACTTTTACAGAAAATTTTTAAATTATCATTGACAAGTGAAAAAGTAATCCATAAACGCTATATTATCTAGTTAAGATCTAGTTGAGATCGGTAGACAAGAGTTCTGTATAAATAAGATTTTTATTTAGATAAAAAAACTTATTCGATCGAGATAAGAAAGTTATATTTCGCATATAGAACTTCACGATGGCTGTCAACCATTCATGTTTCAATCTTCGTTGAGGGGGAAAACTGTCTCGCAATCAAATCGAGAAGCAACTTCAACGGTTCTCGCATAAGTCTTCTCTGTGCATTGTATCCACGAGTTGACAGATGAGCCTGACGTGTCAGGCCTGTCGAGCGCTCGAAACACTACTATTGCAGGAAATATGCTCTTCCGCATATAGTTCACTCTAATTCGGTGTGCCAGACTCCATAATCCCGATGTGGAATAATTTGTGTTCCGCGAGTATTTAGAAACGGAATGGTAACGTGTGACAAGTTTGCGCGATTACCTCGCGAGATCTAGTTTGCGGAAAGACGTAACAAATACCAAGTACCTTCACCTCTAACCTTCGTAACATTATGTTAATGGAGCGTCAAGATATACTGTACTTAATGATGATACGTTCTTTCGAGGACTTTTCCTTTCTCATTTACCGATCTTTATATTTACGCAAGATTAATTATTTCTTGATGAAATTGCATGTTTTGGAGATTGTAATAAAATATATATAGAAATAAAAATAATAGAGTATCGCAACAATGGAAATACAGGAAGAACGTATGCTGTAAATTTGAAGATCGGCTCCCGCTTGACAAGAATAAGTATTTTTCTTACGATGTTAAATCCTACAATATACGTTCGTTGAATTCATTATCGGTTCGTCTTCGTGCATGTTTGTTCTCAAGCGATGTTTCTCTTGGGAGAACAGAGTCGACGCAAGAAGACTTTTAAATTATTTAAGTTTTTAGACTCGGGAAGAATTTAGACTCGAGAATAATGTAAATTTTCAATGTTCATACGTAAATTTCTCATTATCGCATTAGCCTTGTTATATGCATAATATTGACATTTATTGCATTTAAAAACATTTAATTGCATTTAATTGAAATTTAATTGTAGTTTATTGAAATTTTGTATTTTTTACATTGCCGATATCAATAAAGATAAATGAAAATCATACTGCTGTTGTACCACATTTTAATTATGCTACACTTATTTTAAATTTTTTCTATATAAAAAAATTTCTCACATGCAGTTTCGATCCTGATGGAACATCCCTTATGTAACATCTCTCAAGAGACTTCGCGATCTGCGGAATCTTTCGTTTGTTTTCGTGGATTGGTCCTCTTTATTCGCGCATCGATCTTTTCCTTCGAACCAATAACAATCGTTGGACGAACGCGGAGTTCGATCTAGGGGATCTCTCTCGTTGGCAATGGCAGTCTCTTGTGAGTCCCGCGGGATCTTCCGAAATAATGCTTGGTTCGTTTCGCATGTTGGATTTTGAGTTTCCGCCTTGCCGCGATCTATTTTTGTTCTATTTTTACAGCTTTAAGCATGCTCGTTTATTTTACGCAATATTTCGAAGATACTTCGTGGAAACTGTTTATTATTCTTACGCAAATTTATACTGAGAAGTATATCACACCTTAACAGTCAACATTATTTCGGCAATAATCCATTTAATTATCGGAATTACGATGTTCATACGGGACAACGCTTGCTAGAATATTCACATACTGATATACCAAGAGCATTTGGGAGCGTTAACATTTCAATGGGAGTGGAAATTATATATAATTTCTCGCTTAATAATATTGTAATCCAATGTAACTACAATGAGTAATCCAGAGCCTTAAGAGAACATGCAGTCCTATTATCGCAAAACAGTCAGACTGATCTAGGTCAGTTATCGGTCGACGTTATTGCCAGAGAATGAGAGAGAGAGAGAGAGAAAGAGAGATAACAGTTTTCGAAATATTAGATCAGCTGTCACGTCAATACTAGTATACTGGTTCGTACATTTTTACTATAGCCTTCACCACGGTAATATTATTCTCCCACAAACTTAAGTAGAGCCGACAGCCAAGGATAAAGATATTTACTTCGCACTGATGCTACACACAAGATTTTAGGGTGAGCAATTACCTTTCTAGATAAATTTGACTTTGAAGCAACCCGTTATTGATTATAATATTGATAATTGCCAGTATCAGTGATTAAAAGAATATCTGATAGATCCGAGTCGCTTTGTCTTTTAACACGATAAGCCCGCGTTTACGGTACGAGGATTCGATTTCATCGAAGGGTCTCATCGATCTCTCCATCGTGTAGCTGCAGCAGTAGATTCCTGCGGTAGCCGGTGAACCTTTAATATCTCTGATGAAAATATAGAGATTCTTCGACGAGCGTGTCGGCTCCTCTATTGCTTTCGCGGAACTTTGAGGGCTGTCTTCCGGTCCGCCGACAGAAAAATTCTCTTACATGTGGCGATCGTGACCTACGTCTGTTTCACATACTGGGTGATATGAATGGACTCGAGAATTATTAAGTGAGACATGTCGATATTTTATAGCATATTCTTGAGAAACAGAACGATCATTTCTTTTTCTGCCTTTCTTTTTCTGTACTTTAAGAATAAACAAAGATTTAAATATTTAGCGCTTTTTGTATGCTTTTAGAATATAGTTACATTAAAATACGTTGATAGTGCAATTTCGACAGATTTAAAAGGTAACTGAAAAAAATTCGCGGATAAAGTTCACGGAAAATGCCGGTCTGTCTTTTTGTCGAGAGCTGTTCAAGCAACTAGTCGAGCGAATAATATAAATAACAGGCGAAAAACCTATTTTGCAAAAACGCAGCGCATTCAATATGTTGAAATAAAACTAATTATTACGCATTCAGCAGCAATTTTTTATGTCGAATACATATCATGTATGAAGAAAATTTATACGTAAAGCAATATACGTGGGTATTTGGAAAAACATTTTAGTCGTATAAAATTGTGTCAATAACACATATTTGTATGTTATGAAATAAAATCCAATATTATTTCTATATATTTTAGTAATAATTTAATTAAATAATAATTTCAGAATTGTTATGTAATTAGGTGGGGGTGAAAAGACAACATAAATATTGCATATATTGTAACTTTCAGAATTTCATAAATTATTTTCACCGTTATCATAAATTAATTTATGCTTTAATACAAACATTTGTATTTTAATATACACGGCGTGTGTTAAATTATAAATTAATTTATTTTCCTACTGTTTTTGAAGGCTCTCTTAATCTTAATGCGTTATTATATTAATACGAGCATCTTATATCAGTATGTATTTTATTCGTTAATAAATTTCTCTCTCGCTTTACTTTGGATTACATTTAATTTATGTTATGTTTCGTGACAATATAATGAATATTTTTGTGACAATATAAATTTTGATGCGAATGTTTTTACATACAAAAGATACTAATTTACGGGCCGGTAAAACCAATTCAACAGGCACTTGTTTTTCTGTACATGTTTGCTCGAAAAGAAATTAATGCTTAATTAATGATATTATTGTAAAGTAAAGCCGTTATCGTATATTTTACAATGTAAATAAAATATAGTTTTTAATCATCAGCTTAGCATTTACCACATTTACATCTGACTCTATATTAAGAAATAAAATTTTAATAAAAACAAACTATTTTTGAAATTTAGAGTGTTTATAAGTGTGTTTAAGCGCTATTTTTGGTAGAGCTATAAAGGCTCAGTTGGATATTCGATGTTGCTTAGTTTCATATAAAGTGGAATGTAATTGTTAATTAACTGTTTGCGACCAATTAACAATTACAAGATAATGAAGTACCTAAACGTCTTCACTACCAAAGGTACGCGGAAGAGAACGAGCTCATCCTTCTTGCAAGAGCATTAACTCGGTATTCAGCTCGGTGGCTTTAGTAGTCTCATTGAGTCGAAACTTCTTTCAACGACTCGGCCAGCCATTTAAGTCTTAGACTCCTTTGATTACTCGCCCGTACGTCTTTGAGAAGCTGGACTGCGCTGCGCTTGTCTCCCGACAGTGTTGCACAACACTACGCGGACTACCTTAACTTTCTTTGAGGTTGCGAGCTTCCCTTAGGTAGTTAAAAATAAAACTTTTCAAAAGAGACGGTAGGATCCATTTTAAAATTATTCCATTATAATTTTGGTGATTTCCGATTTCAAAGCAGTGAGTAAAAAGTCAAGAATCTAAAAAAGCGCAGAGACGTGGAAATGATTTATACACATATTATTTTATGATAATAAAAATATGAGCAGTTGTAAGATATTTTTTGCATTTATAGAGTGTAAAAGATTAAATCTAAATTATACGTCTCTCGTATATACGTATGTACGTCCACGAGAATTTCGTCTATACTTTATATTTCATTTTCTTGCGAAACAAACTGAACGTGATGTTGGCACGCAAGTTAAAGGGACAATCAGCGGCGGAAACTGACGTTTACCTGAACAAACAGAGACAAGTCGTCTCCCAGCAGCATGTCCCTGCAGACGTCCTTAGCTGTGGTGTCCAGAGTAAGATATACGAGGCTGCTCTCTATCCCCGTGTGTATCCTCACCCACCCACTCCCGTTGCCGACATCCACCCCGACTCCCGAGTCCCAGGAGGAATTGAAGGTATCCAAGAGGTTAACGGCGTCCTTCGAGTTTTTCATGCTCGAGGGGCTTCCACTCTGTATAGAATCCGTGCTGAAACTGTTCTTCTCTTCTTCATTGCTATCTCCTGACGTCAGCTGCGTCCTTTCGCTATCGAATTTATCGATTGTCTCGTCGAGGTTCTCCAGAATCTCGTTCTCCAAAATCTTTTCGTCTATCACGGCATTTTCGCTCGGCGTTCGCGATTCGATATCTCCTCGCGAATCGGATCGCTCGATCTTCGAGACATTTTTTGCATTTTTCCTCAAGCTATCATCCTCCGGCTCGTTATTATATAGATAGCAACTTTCGGGATACAATCTGGAATTCTCCAGGCAATCTTGAGTCTCAATTGAGTCAATCTCCTTTAGAGAGATGTCCTCATTTGTATAGAATACCGAGCTTTCTTCTGACAATCGTCCTTTCTTGTTTTTTAATTTAACATATTTCGATGGCTGCGTTTTCTCGTCCATTTGATAGAAGAAATTTTCCTTAGCCGCCATGCTAAAGTTCGTATTCTCGCAAACGATCCTGCAGTCAGGCTTATTCGTAGCTCTTGAGGTGTCTTTCTTCTCCGCCCGGCCTTTGATACTTTCGTAATAACTTTTAGATAAAATTGATTTATTATCCGCTTGTCTACAAGTATCTCGCTTGGAGGAGTCTTTTTTACAAGTTTCTTGATTAGAGATATCCTTCTTAAGAATGCTCTGGTTTCTTCGATCGCTCGTTCTATAGGCTATTTTATTTTTCCTCTTAATCTCTGTGTAAATGTGCTCCTCGGGATCAATTTTGTCCTGGACACGGTCCTTAATAGTCTGTTCCTTTGCGTTCTTGGCACGCTTTGATCTTTGCTGAAACTTCTCATAGTTAGCTAAAATTTTCTGATTAAGCTCATGGATCAATTCTAATCGTTTCGAGATGGAGTCGCCAGGCTTGTTCTTGGCCCATTTTCTCGCCCCGTCGACGGTGTCCTTCTTGAGCGTGTCCTGTTGCCTCTGTTTTCTTATCGCAGAGCTACGACTGGGAATACCGATTTCGTATTTCGAGTCGCTCTTCAGAATGTTCTCGTTCGCCGTATTGATTTCGATACTGTGGCAACTTCCACGGTGCTTTCGATCGACATTTGCGTGAAATCCGGACACATTCATCAACTCCAATGTCGGTTTCGGTGATAATGACGATGATTTGGCTTCACAGTTCCGTTCCGAACACTCATCAATTTTCGATCTACTTTCAATTTCCCTTCTGCGATTTTCGCTAAACTCGATACCTTTCCTGTTGTCAGGACGAATCGCTAATCCGACACTGGAGCCGCTGCTCAAGCTGATCTTCTCGTTCATCTCCCAGTTTATCAATAGTCTGCTTCTGGTGTTGTCGACGCTAGCTGCGGGACAAAGACCGAGTTTCTGGTGGGGATCTTGACAAGGAAGAGAATCCTTTGGGATAGTTGCGGTGGTTCGTTGTTTTAATCCTCTGGTGGATGATAATCGGCGGGATCTTCGTAGCTTTACGGATGATGTAGGAGCAATTGTTTGATTGTTGGATGCACTGGCGATTAGCATTTTAGTCGTGGATTTTTTACATTCAATCTACAAATTATTATTTAAAATTTACTAATTCAGTAACAACTAATAACTTGATCAAACTGTTAATAAATATTTTCTATTAAAAATATGATTTAGTGATTGATTAAATTTAATTATTATTAAAATATTTTATCTAATTCTCCAACGATTTATAAACTCTTGGTTTTAAAATTTTACTTTAATTAAATTTTTTCATTTTACATCATATAATCAAATAACACGCTTATTATTTTTTAAAAATAATTTGCTACTTTTTACAAAGAGAAATTAAATTTTGATTTTACGAGATATTATGATTAGTTTTATAGATTTTATTTTCAAATCTAATGTTTTATTAAATGATACAAAACACGATATTCTAGCAAAGAATATCATATTTTATGTGTAATTTGTATAGGATATTTTCGACGATTCTTTATATATGGTATACTATTATTTCCTTAATACAGTAAATAAAAGAATGTGAACAAGTTCTATTCTGCAGGATAAAAATAAATGGAAGGAAGTTTTTTTTCTATACTTTGATACATACGAAATATGAAATAATCATCATGATCGAATGACAGCGACGTCGTGGAATTTGCGAAAGTGCGGTAACGATTATTCGTTGTGGAATAGCGAAATTTCCACGTGACGGAAGTAGGATCGCGACAGATTGTCAGTAAATGACTATGCTGATACTATAGTGAATGTATCGCTGTCGTTTTTATGTGTTTGTATTTAGGGGGAGTCGTATAAAATGTCACGCCTGGATGCTCATTTTAGCAGCGCTGACGTATATGGTATGGTATGTATGTTGTATAATGCAACGGTTAAATTATTAATGTATACATATATAAAAATACTAATAGAGATGTTAGAGAGATTAGATCTATTAAATGACATGTAGAAAATTATTATATATAGCTGTATATTGACTAAAAAAGTTAATAGTTTAATAAACGATAAAACCTATATTTATCTTCGTTTTTATCAATAGTTTTTTCGGATTCAAAAAATATATCTTAGAACTGGAAACATATCATCGACAATATTAATGAACATATTATAACAATTTGTATCATCGCTCATTTCATTTTTATCTTCTTTTCCGATATTTTGCACTAATTAGATTTGATAGACTAATTCAATCATGATGTCGATTTCGAGAGATAAATTTTTAAACGTCACAAATGTTTTAGTTCAGTTTTCCTAGTTTCTAAATTAGATTACTTTCTCTTGAGCGAAACGTACGTCTCGTGACTAAATATGATGAGTTATTCAGATTTCGTATCGAAAGAAAGAGCGATGCAATAAATCCATCTCGTCAAAACGTGACGTTTAGTCGATCTCGCGACGTCGCGTCGCATCATATTATCGCTGATTGTTACGCGCACGTCGCGAGTGATCAGAAAATTTGATCCCGACGGAGAATTACCTTTCAGACACCACCGAGGCGAGATACATAACCGTGAAACGTGTGAAAGTAATCCGCGGGGAAACGGTTAGGAGGGCGAGAAAGAAGATGCGAATACGTGTTACACTTGCGGCTTCGAATCACGTAGCCGCGCTTTCTATTTATCTATCGTCTCACAGAAAAGGAATTCATCTTAAGTTTATCACCGAGAAAATTTATACAGAGGGGAAGGGGAGAGAGCAAGAGAAAAGGTGGTGAACTTCCTTTCTCACGAAATGCGAGTTTCCGGGGCGTGTCATGGCGTTATGCTTGGTATAAATTTGAACGACAAGGGCGTGGAGGACACTCGGATGGTACGTCGATCAACGAACAAATGTAAGCAAGCTGAATAATAAACGTGCAGTGAAAAGAAATGGAAATGAGCTTCCTGTAATGTGATTTTTTTACGCTGTTGTACGAACTATATATAAGATAATGTTTCGCAGTGATATTAAAAGGAGCGAGTGTAACCGTTAATACCGTATAATACAATTGTGAAGAAAATAAATATCATAAATAAATAGTACGTTATATTTCCTTTTTTATTACATATATATATTTCTCTTTTACACACAACACACACAACACAAAAACACAACACACACAACAACAAAACAAAACACGCAAAAACACAAAACAAAACACAACACAAACAAAAACACACAACACACACAAACAAAACACACATACAACACAAAGCACGCACGCACGCGCACGCACGCACATTTATGATTTAATTAATACCTGATTGACATTAATCAGGACATTTACCTTCAAATTTAATATTAATTTGCTGTTTTGACTGGAAATTAGCCGGTACAGATAGGAGTCGCTAAATCCATGACGGGCCAATCTTGTTAACGAAAACAAATATTAACTAGCGAGAATAATCATTAACGACAATACCATAGGTAGTCATTTGTCAACAGAATAGTAGCCGCGATGATTTCCATCGAGTCGCCTGTCAATATTATCGAACAAATATTTCCGACTAACAGAATTTGGTAGAACACCACGATCGATATCCATTATCTATTGAAAGGAGAAACCGGAACCGACGGGTCACAAGGGCATAGCGATGTTTTCCTCGAGATCTGATACAAACTTGGTAAATGCACGTAAATTATTTTACACAGCTATGATTATATGATTCACACACAATATATAATTTTACTTTTTGGAAAACAGCAAAATTTAATAAAACAATTATTCTTTATTACATCGTAATTAGGTAAAACGCAATCTTGAAAATGTGGAGATTATACATAACATGACAGATATTTTTTTATTTATTCTAGGTTAAAATATCAAGAACTTAAAAATTATTTTTATGTTTTTATTCTGTAAGTTTTTTGCAAAAGAATATTTTTAAATAAAATTGACCTTTATAATTATTTTAAAATAATTTTTAACATGAATTTTACCTTGATTAACAAGATAAATTGAGACAAGAAAATAAACGAGTGGATATAATAAAACACAATAATTTTTTATATAACCGAGAATTTATATATCATTGAGAGAATATTTTGATTGGAAGTTTTACAGGTACTACATTTCTGAAATTGTTTAATCATTAAGTTGATTGCTAAATTTTAACAAACGTTAAATTAAAAAATTGTTTGGCTTAATATTTATTTTGATATTCAATTATAAAAACTTTGTGTTAACTTTCTGTTAACTTAACACGAAACCAGGAGCTACATCAGTCACTATGCGAATTATCGAATTTTACTTTTGATTCTTAACTTACACCATTAAACACTGTGAGGCTCAGTTCACTTCATTTATTAATTATTCAACGATTCTATTTAAACTCCGCAACAGTAGATTCACAAAAACCGGATGCTCTAAATTCCACTGCGCATTTGTCACAAAGCATCACTGATAATTGATGATTCTGGTATAATTAGAACCATCTTAATAAAAACTTCGGTTAATTCACAAAAGGCGTAAAACGAAACCGGCGCTATATCATATTTATTGAACAGACGACTACGTCGATTCACGAGGTAGTCATCATGGACACTGGCCAGAGTTCAGGATTGTCGTATCGCACCCGGCATCATGCATATATCGCCAAGCCACCTGTCCCTCTTTCTACCTGTTGGCTGCCAAAGGATAGAAACGCAAGAGAAAGAGGGAGAGAAAGAGAAAGGAGAGAGATAGAGCTCGTGCTCCAGGTGGAGGGAGGAGAGAGAAAGGCGCGATCTCTCTTTCCCACGTGTTCGCGTCACGTGTTGTAACTTGTAGAGAAAGAGGAGGACAGCGTGATGTGGCGTCCTCCCAAGCGGCGACCCTCGTCGGAGAACCAACGGCAGCGGAATGATGTACTTCCGCTCTTGGCGAATAGTTGGAAAGGATGATTGAATTTCGGGGAATATCTAGGAAAGGCTGGCGCTCGAAGGTGGTAAAGATACCATCGGGAGATCTCGATGACGAGATGTTCGCCAGTCGATTCTCGAATATGAAATTTCGAACTTGCGACTATTCATAGATCCTGAAGATAGTTGGTCCTGGAATTCCCTCGAGAAGAATTATTCGGAGATTTACGATTGGTTTTATCAATATCGGTTAACTTCAACTCTTTATCTCAATTGTAGAATTAAAAGAAGGAAGATACGATAAAGAATCTGGTAAATTATGAGAGAAGTTAATTGAGACCTGGGTAAAATCGACTATTTAGTGACTGTCTCGTTACAATATGCGATCAAGTATGATAAGACTCTTGTATAAATGGGATAATGGGATATAATATTATGATAGTGATTCTAATAATAAAAATAATGGTGGTTTTTTTAAATAATTACATAACTGCTAAAGCGAATAGACAGTAATTATCGCTGTTATAAAAGCAGTATTGTTATCGTATAAACACGATTTAAATTTGCAGAATGTTTCACTATGTGTATTGTTTCTGAAAGCGGTTTAAGAGCATTACGCCGAAACATAACATTGGATGGAGGAAATCATTCCCACGCGTCTCTCTTGTTTTCTCCCTTTCTCATGCGAAGCAGAGTGCCCACGCTATTCAAGCCAGGAAGCAGTCATATGGACGCGCCTCGCGTGTTTGTGTGGTCACCGAAAAATGTGTTTCAGTCAAACGATTCGACACGCTTGTACCTTGTGGTAACATGCGAGTGACTCCGCAATTCGAGTTGCAATTTCAAGAGCCATCGTTGGTACGCGAGGTAACAGAAGCTGTAAACTTGCAGTCACACGCTCGAGAATTATTACCTTTACAATCTACAGTACGCAGCATCTAGTCAAGGAAGATTTATTAAAACAGTGTGGTTCTGCCACAAGTAAGATTTATGAAATAAAGAATTTATTTTCACGCGAGCAAGTCTCCGCTGTATTAAGCAAAATGTTTGCTCATGTTCACTGGAGGCTAAGAGTTCCTGATCTTTCATTTTCTTTGATCATATGCATTTCAAAAATATTATTTATGATAAATTCAAACTCTCCTTCGCCAGTGAATATTAATAAATAAATTTCATGCAAAAAATAAAAAAAAAAAATAATTTAGGGCCAAAAATTAAAATTGATATCGATTTTAAAAGTTGGCCATTTTTCTGCATTTCAATGAGCGACAAATCTAGTCGATGGTGCGCAGATAGTTTGCCAGACGGATCGATAAACATTTGAAATTTGATTATTTATACTTATTTAAAGTGACTTTTATTATGTTGAAAATATGTGTTAAATTACTGTATGCGGTTAGATGTGAGACTGTGCGGTAGATGTTACTCGTATCCAAATAAATATCTTAAAATTAAATGCGGTTGATATCGCCAATGTCCTCTACCGCTGTTATGTTATCGAGTATTCGCAATATCCCCGTTGGCGAATAAGAAAGAGGTCTTTTGTCTGCGGCGAGAATCTGTATCGGGTCTTTCCTGTCCGGGAGAAGCTAACAATGGCGATTCTAAACTCACTTCTCCGATCTCTCCAGGACACAGTTCCCGTCAACCCAGGCTATTTGGGTTATTCCATCCTCTCCTTCCGGCCTCCTTCTTCATTGTCTTCGGTTGTACCAACCCTATCGCGGACTTCTCTCATACCGTAATTACAAACGAAGCCAATTAAAGCTGATGAGCCTAAATAGTCTTATGCCAAGGTTTGACTGCATCTCGAAAGCCAATGGCGACACAATAACGTTGACTGTCATCTCATCATCACGAGAACTACGCGCACTTCTCAATGCTTTGTTGACTAAGGATCAGTAGGCTTAAATCATTAAATAGTAATGTCATTGGGAAATAGTAATTTACGAAGATATTAATTATATCGAAGTTACATATCCTTTCTTATTACTTTAGACTTTACCGATACAAATTTTGTTTACTTCTATTGATATTTTATATCTATAGAGATAAAAAATCATGTGAAATAAAATATTTGGCACTCGGAAATGTACCCGCATCGCAGAATTTTTTTGCGCTGTGTACGTGTGGTAAACAAGATTACACGTCACAAATCTTGCCTTTATCCCATTTTACGTCTACTAACGACGTTCAATGGATAAAGAAACAGAATTGAGGAAACGTCATCTTTCTTGCAGAGCTTAAGTGCATTTAGTTCAAAGTTAAACGGACACGGATTTCAATCGTCACGACGTTCAGATCGCGGCGAATCGAAAGCTGTCGGTCCGTATAATCCAGTCCTGACATCGCCTAATCACCCTTTGGATTTACCTCTGTGATCCCACTTGACCTTCTTTCGGCCACCCTCGTAATCCAGTGGAGTGCGCGAGAACCAACATTGGCCGATATTAATCGATCGCGACTCCCTCGACGCCCGTGCTCGATCTCTCGATTTCGCGACTCGGTCCGATTTACCTATTACCGTTCATGAAATATTGGCAAACTCCGCAGCTAGATTAACGAACTCATGATTTATCGGTCCCTTTTTGGCCGCTCCGCTTCGCTCGATTAATGAGAATCTCGCGACGGTCACTTGTCGACCTCAATCCACCGCAATATTTATGACGATGACTTATCGACGTTTAGAAATCATCCTCTTTTTCATTCGAGAATTTCAACAAATTTAGAATTGCTTGATCCAAATTTATAATAATTTGCGATTGAATAACCAAGAATGTGAATTCAAAAATATTGTCTTAATATTCTAAATATGTTTTAGAGAAAAATTGATTTCTGATTTGTCAAAGTGTCATTCATGACTGGAAAAAGATAAATACTCGGAAATGTCTTTACATTACAAATAAATAAGTAAACAATAATATAAAATTTAAATTAAACGTTATATGTATAAATTATAATATAATTTATACGCAATACATTTATAAATACAATGAACGTATATGGACAATTATGATAAGATCAAAAAGCAAGAATTAGCGGTTCTAAAGCAAAAATGCAATTTCTCGTATCTTTCGATGTCAAATTTTAACCAAAGCCGTCTCAGAAGTCCTTTTCAAATTATAACGACTCACTTAACAATTCCGATTTTATTAAGAACCCCTGCGGAAGTGAGACTCGGGCTTTTCTAGACCGGAACGAAAGTGGAGACTAAGGAAAGGGATAAATGAAAGAATGGCGGTCGGCGCTATGATAATTAAAATGGAAAATTATGAGACGTAAATCGAGAACTGGAAGTTCGCCGATGACAACCTCGTATTCTCCTGCGTGCAAAAGCTTTTAATGCGTAATGTAATTTGCCTCGGCTTTAATGAACAGTGTAAATCACTCCAAGAAAAAAGAAAAGAAATAAGATTCGCGAATTATTGAATTTAATTATTAAATTAAACTGAAGGACAATCTCTCTTTTTCAAACTTTGTTAGCTTCTTCAACGTAGTTTATCAAACTTATTTTATTTCGTCAAACTTTTATCAACTATTATTAACTCTTGTATAACATGGCACAAAGTTTGATCAAAACTACGTAATTAATAATGAACCTAAGTTAATTATTTGTTTCAATAGTTAACTCAGAAATCTGTTCAATTTGTAACACGATAGTAAATAATCTTGATTTGAAATCCAATCATCACATAGATGGCACAAATGCTGACAAATCCGTAGATATGTCGGATCGGTTTTCATCCCTGATGATAGTAATGTCTGCAAATCCTCTGCAAAAACAAGATTATGTATATGCAAGATAGATTGGCATTGATTTCGTTATATCATTTTAACTTCATTTGGAGAGAGAAAGAGAGAGAGTGGACACGCTGGTCACCAGTTTACAGTAAAATAATTTGTCAAATAATGAAACTTTGTGATTAATATTAATAAACTGGCAAGGGTCAAAAATATAAAAACGTTGTTGTCAAATAATGTCCATTTGATGTTTTGCAGTATTTTAAAATTTTTGTGTTACCACATATTACCTCATTTTCTAGATGTTTGATGATCGTTATTGATAAACAGGACAAAAGCGATTACTTTTACTTTTTAGTGAGAGACGTTTTAAGACGTTTAAGGATGTTCTGGCGCTAACATAACTAATATTAACAATGACTTGAGAATTTAACAGATTGCTTCTATTTATTATCTAAACTTGTATACAAAATCTGAAACAGATTCTCTAATCGGTTGACGAGTTATTAAATTTTTAATTTTGCACGAATTCTCTGTTTTTCTTTCTTGCAGGTGTCAGGCCTAAAAGTTTTCTGCTGATAATCACAAAATTTGCAAAATATGCACATATATTCGTTTGCTAGATAGTCATACTGACTAGTATTATTTACAGTCTGTCAAGTAAGATCGTGGTCGGGTTAATTTATTTAAAACATTATTTAAAAAAATTTTTAAATACATATATGCATTGTACTCGATAAGAACAAAGATGCAATTATGTTAATAAGGCGTCCAATCACTACCGGCGTCGATAATTGCCTAGCATCTCCGAGGCAAATTGACATATTCTAGCGGCAAAAACCTCCAAATTCGACGAATCTCGCGAGATAACTACTTCAAAGTACGTGCGTTTTCTACGAAGCTTTTGCTTAATGTATGAAGTAGTTATCTCGCGAGATTCGTCGAATTTGGAGGTCCTTGCCGCTAGAATATGTCAATTTGCCTCGGAGATGCTAGGCAATTATCGACGCCGGTAGTGATTGGACGCCTTATTAACATAATTGCATCTTTGTTCTTATCGAGTACAATGCATATATGTATTTAAAAATTTTTTAAAATAATGTTTTAAATAAATTAACCCGACCACGATCTTACTTGACAGACTGTAAGTGCTTTACATGATAAGAGTACATGTGGCGCATATCTTAAACCAAGAAAATATAGAATTTTAATCAATTTCAAATTAAAGCAACTTTTGTTTGGGACTGTACAGAATATACAAACAATAGCAATAAAAATTGCAATTATCTGTTGTATCCTCTGTGTAAGAAAAATCAGTTTAAATGTTCCCCTTATGCGTAAAGTTGTCGATTAACGCGGCTTTTGTGAAATAAAAAAAAGAGTCCGATGTAACACCTGTCGTAGATATGATCGTCCCGTTCAAAAGTACCTAGCGCCGGCAATTCGTTTCACTCTCGGCGTCGGTGCTCGTGAGTTTAGGGATTCCGACGACGTTCTAAGGATATTGCCTTTCGTAGTCCGTCACGCACAACGTCGTGCGCATAGTAAGAGCGTTGATGCCATCGGTTTAAGAATACCTGAGCGAGCTATCGTGCGGATCCGAAAGAAATGTCAAACGGAGTCAAACGACGCGGAAAGCCCCGCCGATCAATCCTTTCCGCTGTCGTAAATGGGATGTCATGTCAACATCGCCATTCAATACCATGCATTATTCCGATTAGTTCCCATTACACGAGAGGTATAAATCGATTTTATTTAAATCCCGTTTATTTTTTAATCCATGATGACTATTAATTTCTGAAAACTGAATATTCTCATAGTAGCAGATATTCATACCGCGTGGAACATTACTCCAAGCAGAACATTACCGCCAGATAATACATACATTGTTTGATTATGTTTAAATAATTAATTAGCTTGGTAATAAAATTGCACGTATTAAATTTTCGCATTATACCGGCGGGTAGAATTATTATTAGACGAATAAAATCTCCCTTAACATGACGCACATGCAGCCTATATAATGGATTTAGCGTACCCGTTCCTTTCTATTTAAATTTTACCAAGTAAATCTCGTTCAACGTCAGATATAACGTCGCGTCTCGTAATCCCGCTAATCTCGATTTAATGAGAAGGTAATTTCGCGCCGGAGTTATCGACGTTTATGCCCTGTCGCGGAGATCAACCATCCACGGTGTCGTTAGTATAATGCCGGTTACGTCCAATGCCTGTCGGGATAGCCTCCGTTCTAATCCGATCCTGCTTGGTTTATACGGCAGCGAGTCGAACGTAATCCGGGTCTAACCCCGCGCAAACACGCCGCGTTGCTGAAGATGCGATTTCTGTCCGTGAAGAGATGGAATCGAGTATTGTCCGATTCTATGAATACATATATACAGGCACATGAAGCACAAATCGGCTTGACCCGTACGTCACTCTCACCTTTATCTGGACAGCTAAGAAGAGCAATCCATTTGTCATTGTGAAGAGTATAACATAAGTATTTCCGGAAACTGTTTCAGATTAGCCGACAATAAAAAAGATTTCGAAAACCTCCTCTTCATCTTTTTTTTAGCTACGTTGTATCATAATCATTTTCTAGACTGGTTCTATCTTTTGATAATGTTTTATGTATCTTTTATAAATTAATTAAAATTATCTTAAATTTTTGTAAAAAAAGATTATCGTATAGATTTTCAACGTTTTGTGCTATACAATATTTTTGAATAGTCTTAGATATATACGTCTATTTTTGCAGGTTAACATTCTCATGTCAATATATTATGATTTTTTCACATATTTAAAAGATTGTCAAATTAGATAAGAATAAGTTTAACAGTATTAGAGATATGTAATATTATCCTTTATTCTCCACGTTCCTCAACAAATAGAAACTTATTGGAAAAGTAAATTATTGGTGTCTTGGTAAAATTATTACTAAAATTATATATTATGGCAAGAAATCAAAATTGGAAGAAACTATTTCGTGAAAAGACTGCGATATGTTTCATTTTTGTATATAATTTACTGAATTGAGAGTGATTTATTCATATCGTTATATTATTAAATTAATTGATATCTAATACTCCAGTTTTATTATAATATATAGAAGAAGTCTCAACCAAGAGGGTTTCCTTTGCAAAGTGCCCAACACGCACGTGGCATCCATCTGGAAACCCTTAACGATATCAATGGCCACGAAAGCTTTAAAACTAGAATATAGAAGAAATCTATTTGAAACAGTATCATATTTTGAATAATTTGATAAAATGGATTTTTTTACTAAAGTTTTTTTTTTAAATCACGAATATTTTATCTTGTCGATTATAACATGTGATAAATACTATTATATGTGATGTGTGATTTTATAGATCCGTAATTCATAATAAATTCAGAATCCACAGAATTTCAGTCCACGGAATAAAACAGATTTATTATGACATTATGAATTTATGACATTATAAAGCCTGGATTAGATTTTCCATTTCGCAACTATTTCCAAAATCTGTTTAATCCACTTTTAAGTCCATTCTGAAAAAGTTTGTTTCTAAGCAATAGAGAGAAATCCAAATAACGTACAAGTAATAAAATAATTTTTTGTTTTAATCCTGTGACATGTTTTATATATTATATATAAAACATATATATGTAATATATATCGTAATATATATATATATATATATATATATATATATATATATATATATATATATATATATATATATATATATATATATAAAATTTATATTACACATTAAAGATATTTTAATAATATACGTGCACACACAAATCTCAATATTACGAATATTTAATAAAACTGCCATGTGCCATCTTGCAAAGTGAATCGAAGCTTTGAATGAGAAAAAAGAAAAAAAAGGATTACCAATCTCTCGATTTTCGCCAGCTGCTATCGTCCTTAAAGATCAATAAGAGTCGTTTTTATGGCAACCAGCGTGAATTTGCATCTCACCGGAACGGAAGTGCAGAAATGAGGGTTTCGTTACCAATCAAGAGCTCGTTAGAAATTAATTGGAACGAATGTCCTCGCATATTCGCTGCTGGCAGCATGGTACGTTTTAATGTTATGCGAATCGTGATGAAATCTGTGAAATCCAATAGCGTTCGTGAGATCCTAATTGCGTTTATTATCGCTAATAAAAATGAATTTATATTGAGACAACGAGAGATCTTGTAAAGAAAGATATGCTTGTTAGCAATCTTTTATATGATAAAAATATATTATTAAGCTTCTATATATTCAGAATGAAACCAGTAATAATTTTTTTGTTTTTGGATAAATAAAAAATGAATCGGATTTAACAAGGAAATAATTAATAATAAATCGGATATAATAATAAACTGTTTAATAAATGACAATCATGGTATCGCATCTCATTAATGACGACGAGTAGTTATATGTTACCAATAATAAATTGATGTATTAATATGTTGTGTAAACGCAAAATTCATTGGTTGGTTCTAAACTGTTTATATACAGGGTAGTCCAAATATACAAACCAATAATTTTATAAATATTGATTTTATTATTTATTTAAAAAAACTTCGAAAATAAAAATTGCATAAATCAATAGAGAGTAGGCGTGTGATACAGATAAAATTTTCATTATCTCTCTTAATTCTTTTGAAAAATTTATGTCTTGTGTTTTTAAATAAAGCTTTTATTCTTTTTTTTAAAGTAAAGTTGAACGAATTTAATGCATGCAACAATATAGTCTTCGAATATGAAGGTAATATATAAATACTAAAATTTGTATATAAATTATACAATACTAAAGTATTAAAAATTTTTCAGTAAAAAAAATTTTTATAAAAAAATATTAAATGTCTTGTTAAAAAAAAAAATTAAAGTTTATATTTGTATTTTGTATTGTGTGTGTATTTTCTTACAATTTTACATATATCTTTTGTGTAAATATTATATATATCTAGTATAAATATATATAATATTTGTGAATATGTCATAAATGTTATTAATATACATGTTATTAATATAATATAACCTGTAGAAGTTTAAAAAACGATTAAATTATATATTGATATAAGACTTTTGTACCGTTCTCTATGTTACAATATTTGTTTTGATATGTTAATTTCCAAAGCAGAGGTATCTCATTAACATAATTTACATATGTAATATGTGTAGAAGCAATTGCAATATACGTGTAACATTATTTTTTTGATAAATTAATTTCTTAGTAGTTATCTGATAACTGATAAAGAGGTAAAATTTCATTAATATATACATTTATTCATATTTTATTAATATGCAATTAACTGTTTTAAATTATGTGTTTTCATTAATATTTCTCTTCAAATTGTTTATAGATGAAATAAATTTAATATCATGTTTAAAATACTAAATAAACTGAATTCGTTTTACACACAATGGTTATTATAATTAAACAAAATTTAACTCACCACTTGGAGATCATGGAGCTCATCGAATTCTCGACCAACACGGTTACTTATAAAATTAATAATTGCAAAATTAATTAATTATTTTGGTTTGCGAGATTTATTTGATAAATAAATTATTGTAATAATTTATAATAGCATGTATCTCAAATACTTCGAAGATTCTTTTAGATAGCATATAATTTATTATAATATAGTTATTATATTATATTACTTATTAGTATTATTTTTATTATTATTATTTATTATTATAATGAGTAAAAATTAGCATCTTGCAACGTATTAAGCTGGAGTCACGGACTTGCTTATTCTTATCAATAAGTTCGCTTCACGAATTTGCTCTTTTTTTAACCATCCATTAATCGCATTACGTTTCATTTACAAATGGTCACAATGTATCTGATAGATATATCAATTTTCCCATTATTTTTCCCCTCTGCTTCTCTTTAAAAGTTAACCTTCATTTAATTGCTTCTTTGTCTTTCTCTTTTTTTCGCAGAAGAACAGAGAAAGATAACTGAAATAAATCGGCTAGTATCTTAACCGGAAGAAACAATCCGTGTTCGTCGGAATTGAATTGAATAAACAAATGAAAGTCAAGAGTGTCAAATAAAACTGGAGTTACGCAACGCGTAGAGGCTCGATGAGCCTTAGCGAACTACACCAATTAACCCTCCGTTAAGCAGTGTACAATGAGATTTTACGGCGTAAGACTTAAGCTTTAAGCCGAAATTGATTCAGTCGATTATTCTTCTCACACTTTGACTGTGCTTGATCACATGGCATTGGTCGCACTATCTAATAGATTCATATTCAGACTAAAACTTATCTCAAGCATTATATAACACTACTTTTAGTTTTCTTAAATTTTTTTCATCCATCTTAATACTTATCAATTTGTTTCTATGTTTCTTTCCGTACTTTAATGTCTGTCTATTAGCCAAGTGCAAATGAAAGAAAAAGTGTTTCTAATTGGTCAGATACGAGGGGGGGGGGGGGATAATTTCACTCGATCTTCACCAATCTCGATTAGAAACAATACAATTCTCAGTAGGAGCAGTCAATTTTATGTAAGCAGCGATTTAATTTAAACATATCACAAACAAACGACTCATTAATATCATTAAATACATTAACACAGTCGTAATGAATGGCGAAGGGCTCGCTGACTCGTCTCTCGCGCTCGATTACGCGCGTGACGCGCTTTTCGACGAAACAATTGGCGCGGATAACGCGAAGCATTTCATCGATTTCATCAGCCGAATCGATACGATAGCAAGTCGAACGCGATATCGCGCGCGTTTATCTATCGACTACGATTCGATATGTTCTAAATGCTCCGCTGCGTCTGACGTAGGCATTGCATATTACGCGCGCGTGTGGATGTAATATTAATATACAAGGTACGTGATTGCAATTAGAATTTCTTGCGATTCAGAACGCGCAACCTACATGCACAACGCGCACGATGCTTTACCTAGATTCGATACGCAAAATAGCAGTGATTAGAGGTACGTAAGGATCAAATGTTGATTGGACTTTCGTTGCCGAGAGGCGACATTTTCCATTGCGAATTCGAGGGACACTCAGCTCTAATGTTTTCAAGAAGAAAAGAAAGTCAAAATAATGTCAATTTGACGTCATATTGACCAAATCATGACAAAAAACATCATGTTTTGGTTATGATTTGATCATGAGTTGGTCAATATGACATTAAATGACATGAAATTGACATTATTTTGACTTCCTTTTCTTCTTCCCAACCCAAGAAGAACAAGAAAGTCAAAATAATGTCAATTTGATGTCATGTTGACCAAATTATGACAAAAAATGTCACGTTTTGGTCATGATTCGATCAAATATGACGTCAAATTGACTAAATTATGACAAAAAATGTTACGCATACTTGGCATACCGTCCTCCCGGATTTTTTAATTGACCGGCCGATCAATTAAAACATTCTGATTGGCTGACCAAATCAACCCTCCCCCCCTCACCCCACCAGGGACAACGGGGGTATATAAGGACTACCGCAACCGAAGAAAGCTCAGAATCGGAGGTCCTAGCCCTGATGATGCAAGCCGCAATGTTTGCGAAACGTCGGCAAAGTGCCCAACACGCACGTGGCATCCATCCGGAAACCTTCTCGGTTAACGATATCAATGGCTACGAAAGTCTTAAAACTAGAAAAAACGTTACGTTTTAGTCATGATTCGGTCAAATATGACGTCATATTGATTTTCTCCTTGGGTTGCGTTGCGATAGAAATATGGCCACGCGTTTTACCTATACGCTAAATATCTGTATCATGTAGTCGACAGTGATTGAATGGCTGTTTCATTGTTCCTCGAAACACTTCGTCTAAATTGTAAACACGACATTGTGAGATTACATGAACTTCGTTCCAAGCGGCCCGTTGTAAAAATCTGTGCGACGCATACTACGCGTCGCGGCCGAGTTGCGGGATCGGAGTGAAGTTGGCCGCCGTACGCGTCGGCGGTAAACCGAACCGAGCGCACCCCGGACGAGGATGTCGGGATTGTCGAATGCACTCGTCATGAACGTCGCAATTGTCGTGTCAATCAGCGCGCGCGATCGTAGCGAGTCGTGTTTCTTTGTTACTCGTAAATCGCGTTTCGTGTCACTCGCGTTAGCTATATATCCGAAAGTGATATCGAAATTGTTGGGCGATAGTCGCGATACATCACCAACTGACAATGAAGTGTGTAACGCGTGAAAGCATCGCGTAATACGTGTACATCGAGGTTTGTGTTTCCTTAATAGAGATGCAATCGAACGCTATGTACATAATATATTTCTTTTCTCTTCTTTTCGTTATTAATTATATTCCCTCTTAATTTGAATAACCTCAATTGTATTTTATTTAAAACAATTTCGGTAATTGAGTGTTACAGCCGCATATTCTTCGGTATTCTTTTACCCAAAGGTATATACTTATATGTATAAAGAAAATTAATTTTCTAAAAAGAAAGTATTATTATTATATGTATATTATATTATATTACAATGTACAATATATATACATTTAGTAAAAGATATTTTTTTAAATAATATAACTAGATATAGTTAGGGTTATTTGAAGAAAAATGTAATTGTCATAAATGCAAATACAGATTCATTTAACTGTGAACTCAACATTTGGCAGGCGTTCAACACACAACTAAATAGGGCAAAGTTGTATACATATATCGATAAATTGACAGCTATTTAGTCATAAATGTGTTAAATATCTGTCGCAAATATTAAGAAATATTCCGAAATACAAGACAGAAAGATTGCTTGAAATAAGATCCAAATGTTGTAAATCAATCTAAATGCTAAGAAACAAAATGTATTATATATATGTTGATTTTTATATGACGTACATGTGCACGTTCAAACACGTATAGAGTCGAAGATTCCGTGTTAAATTATTGAAAAGCTTATTTAATTTCATGTAATATAACGTCAAATTAATTTTTTTATATTTTTAGCATTATTTCATCCTGCAATGATAAAATATAAAATTTTAATACGAGAGAAATTTAAAGAACTAGATTCATGTTTTTGTTACAGAAAGAGAATAGCTTTAGTAGGCTTTGGACACTGGCTGTACAGTCCCAAACAAAAGTTACTTCAATTTGAAATTGATGGAATTCTACTTTCTTGGCTTAAGATATGCGCGCCACATGTATTCTTATCGTGTAAAGCACTTAAATAATACTAGTTAATATGACTGGCACTGCAAATGAATATATGTGCATATTTTGTGATTGTCAGTAAAAAAAATTTAGGCCTGATACCAACTGGAAGAAACGAAAAAGTCTTTCGTATATTAATATCTTATGCATATCAGACACCGAATATTACTTAAAATACATAAGATATGTAAAAAAATATGATTAACATAATATTTAAGAGTATATCGTAGCACATTTTCAAAATTTTGCGTCATTTTTCGTTAATAACTCGGGAATAAATTAGTGAATTGATATCAGTCTTTTTTAGAAACACCGCTTAATATTTAATTGACACATTAACAAAGTTCAGAATATTGTCAATGCCCAAGTAGAAAATAAAAAAATGTCAATTTATCGTATTATTGATGTCATAGACCAAAACATGATAAATATTGTAAATTGATCAATATAACATCAAACTGATCTTATTTTAACTTTCTGTTTTACTTGGGTGATGCTTCTTTATAATTTCGTTTATAATATAAGTAAGAATATACGGCTACTCCATAAAAAAATTCATGCCAAATTAAAAGTTGAACTCTCGAACCGATAAGAGAATTTTTTTCAAGTTTTGAATACGAGTTCAGATTATAAATAGAAGCAATCTGTTAAATTTTCAGGTCATTGTCAATATTAGACTGTTAGTACCAGAACATCCTTAAGAAATCGAACTGGCAAAGTCACCACATCACGCATTCTTCGATGTGACATCGCATACGATCACATTAGCAATTTATAATGATTTGTAATGGGCATCATTAACCGCATTTTTCGCGATCGATTCTCCACGAATTGTGACTGACCTCGACGAGAGCAGACGAGCTGGAGCATACGGAAGAAGCAGTTGGAGATACAGGCAAATATTCTGCTACTGTGAGTAAATTTTTATTTAATCGTATTTGCATGCAACGCTATCATATTATCATAACGCAATATCGTATTGTAGGCGTAAGTGTATCTCACAACTTCTTCACTCGCGATTAAAACAAAAAGGTCGATAAGTACACACACATCTCCTTCGAACGTAATAAATATAAGATAAAATATAAGATTTTATATATGTACATGTGATACATATATATATATATATATATATGTGTGTATGTATGTATGTATGTATATTTGTGTTTGATATACATATATACATATATATGTATATGTATTTAAGCTAATCAGTCAATAAAACCAACTAGCTATTTGATATGCATATCAAACAGTTGGTGTAAAGTCCGTATTTGTTTTAATCCGTTACGTTTTGAAAATTTTTGTTACGCTTTGCAAAGTTTGCATGTGCACTATATAATATTAATTTACACATGTGTATATGTCGCATATCTCATACTTAATTATGAAAAAAATACATTACACTTTAACATAATTTTGCTATTTCTGCCAATTGAGTTGACATATGAAGTAGAATATCAAGCAATGAAGTTGGCACTCTGCAAAATAGTTAATGTTGTAATGCAATCTCGATAATTTTAACTGCTGAGTTCGCTAAAATTATTATATTATTATTTAAGTTTGAAAGTATTGATATGTACGAAATATGTACGAAAGTAATTAATACGTCATTTACTAGTCGTTTTTCTCTCTTTTTCGAAAATAAAAAGAACTGTAGAGCCTGAACAATTTAAGATTGAATTTTTTAAATCAAAATTTGATTAAAAGTCATTTATTAAAATTTTTAATTTTTAAGTATTAAATTAATTCTTAATTTAAGTATTAACTAATTCTTAGTAATTATTTTAAATTGTTTTACCTAATTAAATTATTAATACAAATTTTATGGATGATGTTGAAAACATAATGTTGTTGAGATCGATATATCATCTACAGTATAAATTTATCGAGTTCTACAACATCATCAGAGATTTTATTATATAATTGAATATAAGTAAAATTTTTCGCTTCAGACATTTGGTTCAATTATTTTTTATAAAGTCAACTATTTAATTAGCTAATTGGTTAAATTCAACAAAGATAGAACTAATATATAAAATATATACCAGGTGAAAATTTTTGGTGAAAATTTGTTGACAAAAACGTAGAAATCAATGAATTTATATATCATGAAATTGATATTCATTGATTTAACTGATAACTTTGAACTTTGATAATTGGATATAGCTTTGATATTGGATATAGCCAGCGGTTTTTAAATGGATTTCACTATGTGAAATCCATTTAAAAACCGTTTGCAAATAAGACTTTATCATCTATTAACATCTTTAAAGTATAACTTTGTGAAACTCTGTTAATTTTGAATGTTTATCACGAAAGTTAGCGTTCGTAGTTTAGAGCAATTGCCATTTTTCTTCGTTTAGCTTTTAAAATATGTGAATGAGTAAAAGTATAAAGTTCTTGCACGATCTTTGTAAGTACATTATTTTACCCAAGAAAGTAAAACAAAAGGAAATGTATTAAGACGTGAAAAGAGTAATGTCGATTTGAAGAATAAAAATTAAATATAGTCAAATTAATTCCATTTGTAGTTAAATTAATTCTATTGTATTAATTCCATTTTGTAGTTACTGCCAGCTATTAATGGTGGAATAACCAGTACGCATTTAGTATTAGATTCAACTAATGGGGAATACGAGTTAATTACTGATTGACATGCATCTCTAAAATTTGTGGCTTCGAGCTATTTCACCCTTTCAATTCGATCTCCAGTGCACTCGTGAGAACTATTGAATTATATTATATTACTGAATTACATTCCTACACTAATTTGAAGTACATTTTGCGTTCAAATATTCCTATTTATTTATTCCTATTTATTATCTATTTTTATTAAAATTGAAAATAATTTTCTTTTAACAAATAGTGAAAGTTTAGAATTATGTAAAATGAGAAAGGATCATCGTATGACATATACGTTATTTTTCTCTGTTTTATATAATTTTATATTTTTACTTCAGAAAATTTTTATAAACTCAAACGTAAAAGGAAGAAACGTACCAAAAATATTTCTTTTCCAATGGCTACGGTCAGCTTTGTGGAAACAAGAATCGACGCGTTTGTAAGCGGAAGCTTAGCTCGAATATCGATTCCCAAACCCCGTTCGAAGCTTGTTCATTCTGTGACGATGCAGCGCGCGAGATTACGCATTTATACCTGCTGTAAAGCCACGCGTTCTTTTGTAAAATACGCAAAAGTGCAAACACACTGCAATTTGCAAACATAACACGTTGCTTAATTATTAAATATACATGTAAATACGAATGTTTTTAGTAACCACTTTGTCGAGAAATATCGTGCAGATCACATAAAGTATAAGACAATATAGTGAGAAAATATATAATGTAGCAATTGATATCTTAACAATATACGCAAGAAATGAATTTTATACGTAGACATCTCTGATATTCTCGATTCTTTGCGTTCTCATGTCGAGATAGAACTTAATATAAATTCTCGTAACAGCGTTTCTAAAACTTTTTTAACAAAATATTCTTTGTTTATTTGTAATTACAGGTAATAATAAGGGTTATTTTTAAATATAAATAAAATTTAAAAATATGTACGTAAAACTATGAAAACAAATTTTCTCCTCGTCAGTGATTAACAATCTAAAAAAAAGTATTAATTGACGGCAAACTGGCCAAGTGATAACTTTATTAGTGTTTACGATAATATATGTATACATAAGTTTTGAATTAACGAGATATAGAGATACGAGAACAAATGGAATAAACTTTAAGTCGAGTAACTTTTTAGTGCATTTCTCTCTGTTTTCTTTCTCTTTCTCTCTCTTTTTTTTCTCTGTTATAAAATCTAACTAGTAAAATACATTTTAACTTTAATGCCATATTTATGATATTATTATAATCATGCTCGCGTATAAAGCCACGCGTATTCTCCGTCGCACGTGCTTTACTATGACTTTTTTACACATGAATGTGTCTTCCGGTCGCATATAAACGCTTGGTTGCAAGTTGCATCATCGTTGCATTTCCCGTTCATGAAATGCACGATGGATGTAAATGGAACAAATGTACAAAAGGGATATATTACTATCCTGGCGGGCATTTTGCACTCTGCATATATTTTACATATTCCCGTTTTAGCAGTATAACGATGTACATAATGTGGGAAAATTTTGCTTATCTTATTATATATGTCCAATATGCCATATTGCAAAATGTTGAATTTTAAAAACTTAAATTTAATGGAGCATTACCCCTAGAAATAACACTGAATGTTTTTCATATATTCTGTCAATACAATTAATTTTTTAAATATATTTCAAATATATAAATAAATTAAAATATATTTCAACATCTTATCTAAGGATAAACAGAAGAAAGAGATATTTTTTCGAATACTTTTTATTATTTTTAATTCGGAAATGCCGCGTATTTCGTAGTCCTGGTGATAATTGTTATCTCTTACAGGCGTGAGGATAAGAATCTTCTTGTTGAATGCAACGCAGTACACATGTCCGTTGCCTAAATTAATCGCCGTACTTTTCGGTACGGATTCTAGCTCATAAATTTTAACGCGACGCCGACAATATCGTTAGAGTTTAAGAATCGCGAGAGTCCCGTAGTATCTGTTTGTGCAGAATTTATCGCCTAACTTCCTATCGCTTGAACTTTATATACGAAGCAAAGAGAAACTTATCAACCGACGATGGTATTGCTAAGAGAAATGAAATTAGTAGGTACAAATTATAAATTACAATTATAAACATGTTTTTCATATTCTCCTTCCACATTTTTACTTTTAGATAAAAAAATTTTTGCTTCTTATAGTATCAACACAGAGACATTTTTATATCCATATACCCAACACACACACACACACACACACACACACACACACACACACACACACATGTTGGATATATATGCGCGCGCGCATATTTTATTTTATACATTAACTATTTTAAAATTCACCATTATTTTTTAAAATTCTTGAAACTTTCTATATTTATAAATAATTATACATTAACACAACTTCATTATTTTTACTAAAATATTACAATATTTATATTATTTTGACTATGTATAATTTCTTTTATATAATTAATATGATAAATCCATTTATAATTAAATACCAATATTGAAATACGAAATACGACAAAAAGTTAATATTCACAAATATTCAAGTTTTAAGTTTTAAGTGTGCAATGTAATAATTATCACGAAACTTGAGTTGTCGACAATGTCTCGATGACTCTAAATTCTCTTGAAAGTTATAAAATGAATATTAAAGTTATCGCACACTTCTCTAATTTGTATCATTAAGTTTGGAATTCTTTAATGGTATTCGTTGCGGACGAGCGAATTGCAAATCTTTCTTTTGCAGTAGGAAGAATAGTGAAATCAGTAATTTTATTATTAAAATAGTGAAACTGTTACGTCTCTCTTCGTAAAATGTTAAGGAATTATTTTCTATTATAAAAACGATTAAACTAATCGTAGGTTGGATTTTTCAGTGTCGAAATTTCGAACCGAAAATGTGCCGCTAATATTCTTTTTAATTATTACTTCTTAACAGCATTCTCGTTATACTAACGACTGCTCGCGAGCGACTTTAATTGGGCATACTTCGATTTTAATGATAATTGTGATCATTCCGGATCGATGAAAGAAAACGAGTTTTTAGAAAATTTGGTAAAAGAACGTTTAATAACATGAGTCTAATAACTATTTCATTGTGTAAATAGATTATCAATTTTCTACAATTTATAAATAATTATAAAGTGTAGAAAATTAATAGTCTATTTATTAAAATCAATATAAGACTGCAAAAGTATTGATGGTCTGTTCTTCTTATAGATTGAAATAGTTAAATTAACAGGTTTATTAATTAATAGCTGATTAATTAATTTGTAGAAATTTTTCACTTTAAGAAGAAATATTTTGGAAATGACTATTATGAGTCTGAATTTTTAAATAAATTACGTTTTAATAGGATCAGTAATGTAAGTTCAGAAACAAGTCATAACTTTGTAATTATTAACATGAGTACTCTTACACAAAACGTAAACGACAGAATCCAGCTCATGGTCGGAATATTTGCAATTCAATGCATGTAAATATGCGAATTACGGTGTTCCAGTAAGTGGTTGCTTTTGTATTCGGGATTTAAGTATTTTACGACACGCTCGATATATAAATTCAGGCACGTGTTATCCTCGTCATCACAACTTCGACAAATTCCGTTTTGTAAAATTTCCAATAAAATACGAAAGGTCTGATATTTTTTTAGCAAACTAGAGAGAGAATGTGTTTTTTTTATATTTCAAGCTCATTCATATATATTTTTACGTTTGTTTCGATGACATAAACCTCATGTGTCCTATTAATTGAAATAGTTGAATGTTATTTTTATCAAATATTTTAAAAAATAGCAAACTAAATAAGTATTTGCTTTCTCGTTTGACACAAAAGCAACGATATCATAAAGCATTATTTACAATCACAAATTCATTCGGCCTATTCGAAGATTACAAGCGGTATTATTCCGAGGTCTTGTCAGTTAAATGAAGTCCTGATGTTTCCTCTAATGACAATCACGCTACAGTATTCTCGTTGCTTCGATGTGGGACATGGTCAAAGCTAGTTGCTCATCGTGAATTCAACCGAGGGCCATCCCCCTCGGCTTTGTGTTCGCGCGCAGCTCACTTGAATAAAGCTTATTTTGCTTGAGCTATATAGTTCTTCATGGCAAAACCGATTTATTATTAAACGCGTGCGATGACCTCTTTCATCCTCGGAGATTAAGAGATGCAATTCTACACCCATTGTCGTTGCCATCATTTCTGAGACTGAATCCTGAACACCGTATTATGTATTATATCGCATTGTTTGCCTCAAATACTATTATATGAGTTATTTATATTTCAACTCTTTTATGTCATAAATATATAGAAACTTAAATAAATAGAAATCCTTGTGTTATTTGCAAAATTATTATATTGCTTTAAAATAATGTAATATTTCACTTGGCTGAAAAAATTTGTAAATTTTAGAACTTTTAAATTTATCTGAAAGAGGGAATATACATGTTAATGTTTTTATCCTTTCTTATCACGTTAGTATTTTTATCTTATTATTAATAAATATAATTATGACTGTGTCATTATTATTTATAAATATTCTTATAAATTTATAAATATTCATTTTAGTAATTGTACATGCCTGTATACAATTAAGAACTAGATTTTTTTCAATTAGAATGGTAAAGAAAAAAGGTATGAAGAAAATGGATCGAAGAATTCTTAAGGTTCTATTTAAGGATCTATCTACCAATGCACAGATATTATACATACAGAACGCATATGAACTTTCCAAAATTCGAATATCTTTGAAACGTGAATGGCTCCCACGTGTATCATGTCTCTTTCTCGGTGTTCTATCCTTGAGATGTGCCACAGGATATGTTTGCATGAACAATGTATTCTGCCAGCAGGTATATGTCTGAAGTGTATTGATGGATTGCGTGAATCTACGTATATCGATTTTTATTTTACGCACGTTATTATCTAAAACAATTATATTTTACAAAATTCTTTCCTTATAAAATTCATTATCTTTCCAATATTAATTCATTGTCATATTATATTTCGAATTTTCTGTCTACGTTTTTATAAATTAAGACATAATAAAATGTTTAAGAAAGAAAAGGAGAGAAAGAAAGAGATGTTTATTGTCTTTAATTTTATTTTGTTAGCAAAATTTTTGAAATAAATTCTTTGGGAAATATTAATATTATAAGCTTGAAAAAGGAAAAAAATACACACATATGGTGCACACAGCAGATTTATTATTAAATCTACAGATTGTTCCGTTATACTTTTTATGTAGCAATTTTTCATTTGCAAAATGTAATGTTTTTATGTATCTTTTTATATCACAAAGTATCAACGCCATTTTCAAAAATGGCCAAACGTTATTCTGTTATAAACTTTCTTTTCCTTGAATATGCATTGCTCAGCATTAGTAGTTCTTAAAGTTCTCTTTCAGAGTAATAAAAAGAAAAAGGGAATGAAAGAAAACACATTTAATTCCATTTAATGTTAGATTTGACCGTTTGTATTAATCATTTTAGGAATAAATTTATGAAACTCTCATTAATGTTCTTGATGCGTAATATATCGTTGCTCTTATAACTTTTATTTTGGATATTAAAAAAACTTTCTCGGAAACCACTGGTCTAGATGCAGGATTAATCGAGACTACGCCGGAGGAAACATGAGGGATTCCGGAATCGATATGCGATATCACGTTTCGCTGTGTCACCGGAATGCTATACCATAAGACCATCTGCATTCATCTCTATTCTCTTTCTCTCTCCATCTTCCTCCCCAACCCCTCGTCTCTCTCGCTCTCTCTCTCTCTCTCTCTCTCTCACTCACTCACTTTCTCTCACTCACTCACTCACTCGCTCACTCACTCATGGTTTTTCTGGTAACTGCGCGGTATAAAGTACTGAAGCGTTCCAGCGCGAGCAATTGCGACCTTCCAATAAAATCAAGAACTGTCGATATGATAGTAGTAACCGTGACAATATTTAATATACCGTGAGTTTGCAAGAGTAATTAAATAAGTCTAAAGAATAAAATCGATATAGCTGTATCCAGTTGTTAAATATTCCTAATCGCGAGTTACAAGAAATTAAAATCAGGCAATACATGGAAAGAACAATTTTGCTGAAAAATATAACAATTAGGTTCAGATATAAATCTGAAAATAATTGAATTATAAAAATGATTATGAATAATAATTATTAATAATTATTGTACTAAATAATTATATTGAATTAGATTAATTATATTATTTATGGATTATATTAATTATATTATGTAAGTAATTATATATTGAACTGTATTGTG
Source organism: Crematogaster levior (assembly GCA_901521435.1). NCBI lineage: Eukaryota > Metazoa > Arthropoda > Insecta > Hymenoptera > Formicidae > Crematogaster > Crematogaster levior. The sequence goes on from CABEGB010000805.1 coordinate 60,075, forward strand.
TTCAAGCTGATTGCTAGAATGTCAAAACTTTTTACAGTATTATCACCATGTTTGAGTATCCTGTATAATTATTTTCAAATCTGTATCTAGTCTAATTTTTATAAGTAAATATTTCAACAAAACCATTCTTTCTGTGAAAAACAGACTTTTCTTCGATCAAAACCCACAAAGAATAATCTATATTTTTGTAATAAAGATTTTTAAATTGTTTTTGAATTATTTTTTACAAGAACAGTACATGAGTAATCAATAATACATGACATATTAATAATATAATAGTCAAAACTTTGTTTATTAAATTAAAACCGTCATCTTCATAGTTTCTCAATCGCACGTGTGTATTTTATGTACGTGTATAGTTTAGGTGCACGGTAAAAAACAAGATAAACGTTAAGGGGTTAATGTATTCAGGTGCTCGATCTTCTTGCTGATAGATTAAACTCGACGTACCGAGGGTCAACATAGCCAATATAATCTCTTTCGACTATAATAACTCGGTGGCGTTTATAATAAAACGAAGTCTGCCAGGTCATCACGTGAACACTGTGTCAGCGGCTTGTGATGGGAGAATAATAACATCTTCATCGCAGAACTGACACTGTGACAAAGTAGTTTTTTTGAATTTTATTTATATCATAAATGCGCTATTGTTATCTTTATCTTTCGATTTATCAGTATATTGCAATTTAGACCATAGTTGTACTAACGATCATTTAGATTTTTATCAAGTTGTTATTTTGGATTAATAAATATTTTAAAATATTTAAATGTAACAAAATTAAGTTTTCGTTTATTTTATATAATTCAAAATAGCCTGATTTTATATATATGATATAATAAATCATTACACTAAATACATAATATAGATAATTTATTTTGAAAATATTGAATACGTTTGCATATTACATTTTGAAAGTCCTAATGAAACGATTGACATTTTGATAGAGTGAATGATCTTAAACCAATTATTTATTATTATTTCTTTAATTATTTTTCAGATTTAATCGGTTTTACTTTCACAATATAAATATTTAATTTATCTTTAAACATTCATTTATAAAAATATACCTCGCGAGTAGCACGCAATCTTGTTAATAACATTATATAAATGGCTCGCGTATGCATCTAATATATCTCTGGTTTAGAAGAAATAACAAAATATAGTAAAACCTGACTTTTGGCTCGTGTAGTACCTTGAGGAATATTGTTTCATCGGTCCTAACATATTCTGCAAGATAAAAATAAAACAAACGGTGAGAAGTAGATGGATGGCGAGGAGTGACCATGACCGATAGTATGAACAGGCGAGATCCTTGAAGAAATTTCACGTTTAACCAAGTAGACAAAGTAAAGAAATAAGAAATATAAAAAGTTATCAAGTGACGATGAATGGAGTCGAAATTTGGGAGGCAAGTCGAACGTTCCAACAGTCAATTGGGTATTTGTTAAAAAAGAAAAAATCAAGAAAATGCATTTATATTACATATAAAATCATAGTTTTAGTTAATAGTTTTACAATATTTTATAATTATATACTTTTAAATTATAAAGATTGATTAGTCTATAATCAATTATAGTCTAAAATCAATCGAATTTTATCGAAATTTAATTAAGATCTTTCTATGAGACAAATAATTAGTGTGAAAAACTTAACAAAAATATGACTATGTTTCCACTTGTATAATTTTAGTCTTTCGAAATTTAAAAATTACTGATAAAAAATTTAAAATGTGCTTACTTCAATTTAATACTAGTAATAGAGAGAGAGAGAGAGAGAGCATTTACATTTAACTTCGCCACAAGCAATAATCATAACATCATCGATATAAGAAATTATCGTTTTGCTTTTTTAAATGGGAGGTCGGATCAAGGTTACTGGTGCACATAAGTCAGAAGAAAAATCGTTATACCAGACCGTCGTCGAACAGCGCAGCAATGCCGTTCTCGACTATTAACTGTAATGCACAGTGTGACTCGAAAATAAAATAATAATTGTTTCTTTTAGCGTAACATTGTGATAAGATATTTGCGATAAGATATTTAACTAAAGATATTCTGCTATTTAAAGTCTTGAGAAATGCATTTTTGGATTACGATGCAGCGACTCAAGACAAATTAGAATAATCAAGATTTTCTTTTGAAATATATACTTTTTGATGATTTAAATTAAAATAGTACTTTTTGGCGATTTAAATTAGAATGCAGCCTATTTTTGCGTTATCGATACCATGTTCCCTCGTGAAGTCAAAACGCCAACGTTATTCTTGCATTACCATTCAAACCTGAAGGAGAACCATATTATATTCAGGATGATAAACAAGGGTTTTTAAAAATCCCTTCGGACTAGTTGCCGCTGAGTTTCTCTAACTTTTTATTCAATGAGACCATGAGACTTACGTAATTATACGTAATACGTGTCGGTCGTATTACGAACTTGCGGATTATATGAAAGTCATCATTCGACGATGGTCCGACAAAGTATGGGGAGCGCACTTTTATAATTTAATTAACCGAGGGTAATATGTTGCGCAAGTTCGTAATTGGTCTATATTGAATTTTATCGACATTCCATGTTATTATTGCTTTTGCAATTCCTCCGAGGGTCATTTTAATAATAGACATAATGAGACTTGTTGAGAAGTAACATTATTACACGACACGATACGGAAATACAAATTGTATACACGTGCAATTTGGCGCAATTAATTAGACACAATTCTGATCCCTGATTCGTAGCAAAACATACATGTGCGCGTAATATTTGTATCACCGTCGCGTCTGACGAACCTTTTTCTTCTTGCTTCGTCATACGTTCATAACGCTTCATTCAATTTGTTGCAAACATTTAATCCCGGGCTAACTCTCCGCTCGAATAAACGAATGCCATATTGCAATTGCAACCGCTTATACGAATCTCGCATTTCGCGCCACCGCGTATACCGTGCTAATGCTCCAACGAAAGATGCAGACTGCAGGTGCGATCGTTTCCCGGCGCATCCACGACCGTCGTGGTAAATGCATTAGACATCGTCTGCGCGAAAAGCGGCATTTGCATCAAGAATAGAGGCACGGCGCGCACCGCGTACGGGAAGGCATTCGTCATCGCCGGCATTCGAGCGCGATGTAAGTGCAAAATGGGGAAGCGTGCGCACGATAACGAGATGCGCCACGCGATACAATAAGTAGTACTGTAGCGTGTTGGCGAATGTATTGTACATACACACGGGGACACTGACACAGGGCTGGATTAACGTCTTTTGAAGCCCGGGACTATTGGCTGCATGGAAGTCTGTTTGACGAAAACGCAGGGTGGAGAGGGGGTGTAGAAAAAAGTTTACAAACGAATACTAAGGGTGAAATAAAAATCTAATAGAATTCTAATTACATTTTATTTATTTGGAAATGTTTCTTTCGACATTTGGTTTCGGCAAATTTTCTAATAATATCATCAAAATCTAGACTTCTTAATAACTCTGATTCGATAGCTAATCTCGTCAAAGAGGACATTATTTATTACAACACAAATATATCCTTCAGGAAGAAAAAATTATAATATCGAGATTCTCCAGAGGATCTTGCATCAGCGTTAAAAAAATATTTTCAGTTATTTAAAATTTGAAAAATATTCTTAAATGACTCAAGTGAAGCCCTCTAATGAGTGAGGGGCTATAGCCCTTCCCTCCCCCTTAATCGGGTCTGCACTGACGCAGTCTAAGATCTGGCTCGCAATTCGCGTGCATTCGCGAATATTGAATTCGCCACGCGAGAAAGTCGTAGCGTAAAAAATAAAAGCTTCAGCGCCAATTACCGTGAAATGTTTGTCCGCTGACTCATGTAGAATTTATCTTGAACGTTATGCGCAATGTCGCGCGGGATATTATCAGAGAGATCACGCGAAATTTGTATGCGAGACGAAACTCGCCGATGCAGGGCACGTCCTACTTTTGCCAATAAAAGTCGCTTTCTTTGTAAATACGAAAAATAGAAGTGATGTATGAAACAAAGTTTATACGTGGACGAGAAACAAAAGGACATTCTTTACATATTTATTATTTATGCTTTTCGAAACAACGTTGCCGATGCGAAATAGCGTCTTTTTGTAAATTAAATAAGAAACACATAAGTTGAAAATAATGCAACACAATTTTTAACTTAAATTAGATTTACCTTAATTATGATATTAATTATGGTATAACTAACATTACTTACATATTCGACTAACTTTCTTTTTACATATTTCATGTAAAAAGAAAGTAAAATTGTTTTTTACTTATTCGTTTATTCTAATCTCTCTCTAGAAAGTATGTAAAAGACTTAATCTTATTTAGGTAAAAACATTGCTTACAGTTTATTTTACATCCTTACTTTTTTTTATACAAAAAATCTATTACTGGTATTTCAAAAAGTGAACTCTATTGTTCTTTAGAAAAACATACGAGTTGTCACATTTGAAATTGCTTACTCAGAGACTCTACAGATTTTCCTAAATTGCTTCGCTGTTTTCGTGAGAAGAAATGAGCATAAGAAATGAGTTTTCGCGGAAAAGATCAATTCAAGGCTCAAAAGGTAGCTGCTTTTCCGAGTCGCGTTTTCTGGATTACAGTTACCGTCGGGATTCATTTTATTTCCCGTCTCGTTCGCGTTTTAACCATCGACTCTCTTTTCCACGGAAATCTCCTTTGGATAGGTAATCCGCTTTGTTGACCAGTAAGAAGCGAATTTTCGGTTTTCCAAAATCGGCGGGAAAACCATAATTTTGTTAAAGCTTTTGAAAAAGTTTTACTCATGATTCTGTGAATCACATGGGTTTCTCGCACATATTCATTTTCACCGATATTTAATATCAAAAAAACGAGAAAAATTCTTGTCATCGCATATATTGTATAATATTGTCGCATATATATTTCATTCGACATTATAATTATATTCATAGACAAGAAACTTGTAATCGCTTACTCGAAACTTTTAACTAGTTCTTTGCAAGAATTTTTCTGATAAATGAAGATCAGCTCTCAAAGCATTAAAGTGATCTATCTAAAGTATAGAGAAGCGCAAAAGAGAAGAGAATTTATTCGATGCAACACGCGATGCGCTGCAAAAATAGCGGAACGAGTTCTCGAAGTTCCTGGAACTGTCGAACTTGTATAACTTGGGACCTCTTTTGTGTAACTTTGACGAATGCTGCTCGCGTGTAACACGCTTTTCGCGCCCGTCGCCTTTTTTCATCGAAAAATCACGCGCGCGCGTCACATTGGGCTGCGTTTGTTATCCGCGTTCGATGGCCGAGCGTATCGACGGTAAAAAAAATAAAAAGTACGAGTTTGACATCGTCGATTGGACGACGACGAAAATTCGTGAGTGATTTCCTTTTTTTTTATGCGCAATCACTGATAGAATAATAATCCTGCGAGTTTCGTGTTTCACGGTAGGCGAGACGGAGCGAAAAATTCTGATCATCTCAGTTTCATTGTTTTTTTCTGATTTATTGTGCCTTTAAACTCTTAGGGAGAGAAAGATAATAAAAAGTTTTGTTATTTTGAGAAAATAATATACTCTTTTTTTTATGTGTTATTACATTTATTTTATGTGAGCAGTTGTGTTATATTATTGTTTAAGACTTTATTATGTTGTAAATTTTTCGAAAAATTTACGATTATGTTACCAGCACGCACTTACGTCATATTGTACATTTTCTTGTTTTTATATTTATGTTTATTGTATCACGTATGTACAATATTGACATCCCATGATCGACATTAAACGAAAATAGTCATATTAGTAATGAAGATCTTCAGCTGATATAATTTGATCGCTGATAGACGATGATACTATACTAATTTGTTTGCACTCTTCTGCTCTTATTATATGCTTGATGAAGATTGGCAGAAACTGCGAAAGTCTTTTAAAGCTACCTCGGTAAAGTATTCCATCCGTGTGCAACCTCATTTTAAGGTCGCTTCTTTGACAGTCCGTGACATTCTTTAACTTAACGATTTCATATCGACAGTTTTAGAATAAATTATTTTATACGGATTTGTCTTCTTCGATTCGCAAAACTTTGTTGTATATATGTTTACATTTTTACGATATGTATATATAATAGTGTTATATTAATAATAATGTACAAAAAAATTTGATAATCTAATTATTTTAAGATTGAATTTTCAGCTATTTCATCTTTTTAAATTAAATAATTCATTAAAAAATAAACTCGAGTTTTTTAAACAAGAATAAATTTTCACAGTTTTTTTATTGATCTGTTTTCCAACAAACAAGAATTTTCTTTCTTCGGGAAATTAAAACTAAGAATAAAAAAATTAGATGTAAAAAAATTTAAGAATTTGAAGCTTAAAAGTAGAATAGGGTTTAACTTGTAAAGATATCGTTGTGTTATACACGACTGCGTACAACACAACGGTATCTTTACAAGTTAAATCCTATTTACGGTGGTCTATGATTCGGTCATTAATTAGTTCGCGGGTAAAAACGAATGAGAATTAGCTGCTAATTACGAAATGCGATTAACGCGAGATTAGCGTGACTGTGGCAAACCGCCGATACTTTCGTCGCTGTTAACGAGCTTTTTCAATTTTTTAATCTTTTATCCTTCGACGCTCGCTAGTTTTCTCGACCGGCGAAACTAGGAAAATGTTACACTCAAATTTTTCTCGTTTTCCCACCTTCATTAAAAGGTATTCAAAAAATAATTTTACAATTTCAAGTTTATGTTGCTTTTTTAATTTCTATTCTGTTGCTACCTCTCTTGTTGTAAAATTTATCTCGTTCCATCGATTATTGAAATCGATATTTTATTGCTATATTTTATTTCTTAAAATCTTATACATTAAAAGTTTCTTTGAGGATATACATTTAATAATAACATTTAATGCTTCATTCGTAAATGTTTTTATCTCTGTGGTGATACTCTATTTTGATTTCATTGATGAAGTTTTTCGGAGCTGTTTCTCAATAAGATTTAAAGCTTTTGATATGAAAAGAATTTCGCGGAAAGATTTTGTCGATTAAATAAAATATAAAAATAGAGATCTGATAATATGGTTAATTTAATGTTTACTTTAACTTTTAATTAGAATCGATTTGAACCGAATCTCTTTTGTAATATTTGTATTAAAAATAAAAAAATACAAATATAGTAAATTGTAAAATTCTTAAATATTTACAACCATTTCAGAAAGTAAATTTCAAATTTCAAATTTGTTTGTCTTTTTCATTTTGAAACACTGTTTTGCAATTACGTTAAGAGAAACACTTAAGAAATAATAAGATAATGCTTCAAATGTTCCTTTCGCGCTTTTATGTATTAGGGATGACAAAGATTAATGAACATTGCGAGTGATATTAATTATTCGTCAGTTGCGTGATATGATGCTATTAAGTGATGAAGTGCGAACGATGATGAAAATAAATCTAATAATATCATAACTAATTATCTGTTCAAGAATATTCGAAGCGTTATACATAATTTTATAATTATATATGTATAATCTAATAATAATAATTCTTAGGAGTATATTTCTCGTAACACTTAAGGTTATTCAACATTATTATTCAACAACAATAAATGCAAAACAAAAATATAAACAAAGTTATCATTGCTAATATTATATATTTTATAATATATTTCACTTTATTTCTATTTTAAATTCTTATACTAATTTATATTAAATTTAAAATATTTCTGTGTACTAATCACATCGACATAATGCAGTAACATTTAGATAATTGCTTTAAATTAATTGCGTAACTAAAATAAAAAGAAACAAGAAATAAATAATAATTAAAATTATTAAATAACAATAGAAAAATTTGAATTTTTGCAAAAGTTAGGAAAATATATTTAATATTTATTAATTTATTATTATATAAAAGAAAGGATTGCTTTAATTACGCACAGTAATTATACACAGAGAAGTAATATAGCATTATATATTGTGAATCACGTGTAATAATGTTTTGAAGTTAATTAATAATAATGGAGAAAGTCATTTCATTTTTGTCTCACTTTATTTTCACTAATTTTTATTTAACAATGGGTTCTAATTAAATTAATTTGTATATTTTGATTAAAACTATTCGATCTTTGCTCATTCTGTGAAAACTGTTTATTTAGTCTTATCGTTGTTACATATACAATTATAATCAGTATATGTTATATTATATAAATTATATTATTCACCTGTTCTCGTAGAACCTTAAAAACTCATATTTGCAACAAAGACTTAAGATAAAATTGTATTACATGATTATTGATTAGTAATGTTGCAATTTATATATAATAAATATAATAAAATATAATAAAAAGTTTATATATATATATATATATATATATATATATATATATATATATATATAGAGAGAGAGAGAGAGAGAGAGAGAGAGAGAGAGAGAGAGAGAGAGAGAGAGAGAGAGAGAGAGAGAGAGAGAGAGAGAGAGAGTAGAAAATTGATTTGCAATATTAACACGATATTAAATGATATTAAATGTCTAATTATTACATTACATTACATTAAACAACCAATTTAATTTTAATGCATCAATTGCATTCATTGATTTATGCGTTCCATGAATATTCTGATGGAACCTTAGCTTCAGTTGTGAAGCGACTCAAAGGGCTAGCTTATAGAGTTTCAACGGGAGGTAACTTTAACGGAACATACTGACAAAACCACCAGGATATGTTGTAACACATTTAACGTATATAACATACCCATCGTCTCATGCAGTACATCGAAATGATCTCTACAAAGCGCTTCTCACATAGGATGTAACAAACTCTTTGAAGTTTTATTATTACATTTAATAACTTGGTGACAAATATCGAAGATAGTAAAAAAGAATAAAAGATAGTAAAAGAGAAATAAAAGGAAAAAAGGTTATGTAAAATTACAGAAATAAAAATAGTAAAAAAATTTTTATTACGTGAAGAAATTTCAATCGATGGAAGAAATTTACCCATTAATTTATTATTATATTAAAATATTTTGCAACAGATTTTAATGAGTATTAAAAAAGATATCAACAAGCCATTAGTATATAAAAATATAAAGAAATATCATTATTAAGGATTTAAAAAAATCTTTTTTTAATTTACTTTATTGAAACTGTTCTAACGAACTCTTCACTTCTATTATAAAACCACTTCTATTATAACATTCAATGTTATATGTTATATCGAATTAAAAAGTTAAACTCTTATTTCTGATTTTATCGTGTGTTAAAAATAATCGTTAGAACTTTTCAGAAGCCATTTAGAAATCTAGAAAAAATGTCAAATTACCGAAAAATATTTTCCAATTCTTCTAGCATATCTAGATCATATTCACATTAATATTTACATCGTTAAAAATTTTTTAATAAAATAAATATTTTCCTATAAATAAAAAATATTTTCCTATAAATAGATTAATTGTCATAATAATGTATACGAACGGATTTCTCAGATAAAACATTTTAAGCTTGGCCTTGGCCAAGTTACAAGATGTAACGATAGTTGCACTCGAGCGCGCAATCTACCGTAATCCGGTAATATTCCTGGAACCCGCGTATTATGTATCGTATTACTTGCGGTCTTGAGATAAGGAAGGATTTCTTAAAGAAGAAATCAGCACCGACTGCGAAGAGACCAATATTCGCATTGGCCTCACGTACTTCCTTAAAAAGAACAACTTTTGCTTTCTTGCCACATACACGGCCATAACTCTTCGCCGTGAAAAAGTCTTAAGTACTGCGAGCGCAATGTTTCTTTCGATATTTCGACCATCTTCGGTAACGAAATTATAGTACACAGGATTTCCCGAGAAAGGTTTATGGTAGTAGTGCGGAGCTGATTCTGTGGCGAAGTTGGAAAAGCTTTTCTCAACGGCTTCTTTGAGATTATCAAAATTTTTGAAAGAGTTTCGGTAAAATTTCAGATTAATTTTTAAGTGTCAACTTTGAGATTCAGTAATAATTTGTATAATGCCAAATATATTATATAATTATACAGAATCTCCACTGTAATCACAGTAATAACACTTTAATAATATATTTTGGAGATTATGTTCACAGTGCTGAAAATTATAATGTAAATAAATTTACTCTTATAACTGTAAATACGAAATTGGATGGAGAATAACGAATGTCATAAAAGGGATTTGTTACATTTTCGTGTTTTCTCCTGGGCTGTATAGAAGACTTTCCGGCTTTTTCGTTCCCCATTACGGCAAAAAATAACGTTACAAGAAGATTTCGTTCTTAAGTATAATCTTAATGCAATGAGTTACGTTCGTTTATAATTCTCCGTAGTTGCAATTTAACGGTCCATCATATAAATAGAAAAGTAGCTAATAGTTATTAATTTTAGCTGAGCTTCGGGCAAAGTGAAAAAGTTAATTTTATACAATATTTCAGTTGAGATAAAAACTATTTTATACGCATATTCTGTTTCTCTTTTTTCCTTTTTCCTTCTAAAAAAATTAATACCATTATGTATAATGTACATGAATAAGTAGTTTTTGTTACGTAACATTTACAATACAATTGTACTACATATATTTTTTGTTAATTGTACACATTTGTTATGTGCTACATAGCAAATTGTAATTAATAATTAGATAAGAATTAAATTAAAATTATGTGTGATTCAAAATTATGTTGTATAATTTATTAATTTTTTACAATCTTATAAGTATATATGTATATATATATATATATATATATATATATATATATATATATATTACAACATTATACAAATATATAAACATAAAATCGTATAAATATTTCAAATATTTATATACAATCTGTTGCATTTTTAAGATTGCAATAAGAAACTTGCACTTTTAATACAATTATTACATAATTACATATTGTGAAGATACATAGCAAGAGAAGCCTAAGATAAATTATTTAATTATGATGTATAATCAATTAACCCTTTCATGATGCTGCGTGTGGTTGATGGTATGTTGGAAAGTAAAATGGATTACGCCATATGTGACACAATCGTACTTTACGTTGTAAATTTTCTGTGTTTGCTAATATGAGAAATTTCATAAAATTTTAAATGAATTATACTTTTACTAGCCATTTGTCGACAACAAAATAATTTTTCATTTTTTTATATTATCATTATTTTCAGCTACAATATCAGCACATTAAAAATTTTATGTCCAATGATTAAGGGAAAATATTGCTAAGCCGATTTCGTTGAACCTAGAAATAAACTACCGAAGATGAATATTTATAAGTTCAAATTTTGACTAGTAAACAAGAAAGGTGAGATAAGGAGATAAATAATATTTTTCATAATATTTTTCTCTGTACACGTAATTAGTTGAACTACAAATTTCAAATTTTTATTTCTTGTACACAAAAAAGTAATGTTCTTTAGAGCTTATTTCGGATCTCGGAGAGTTAAAATTTTAATCGCGACCAAAAGCGTTTCAGTACGACCTATTTTACTAGCTGCACATCGGACCTGCTTTGCTAGTTGAAATGAGAAGAAGAAATATTATGTACAGATATATATGTGTTACAGCTTTTTCTAATTTAAAATATGTTCACGTTTTCTGTTTTCATCAGTAGCACTTCTGTATTCTCGATGTTTGCTCCTCGACAGTTTGCTCGTGAAAATAAAAAAGAAAATCGTTATTTTGAAAGAAAGTGAAATAATATATAAAAGAAATTGTTATTATTTGAAACATGCTGTTTCTTAAAGTGACCGTCGAGTGTGCGTATGTTCAGTAACATAAAACATGTTAATATTTTTAAAGACTGGAAATTTTTATAAAAGTACTAAATATCAGGTCTATTTTTTCACACAAAGTTTATATATTTATTTAAAATATATTTATATATTATAAAAAAATAATTTATATATTTTATAAGATATCCTCTAACTTATACTTGATATATGTAAATTATGACTTTCCTGTGAAAAGATTAAGCGATAGAACTAAACTTAAATACAAAAAATAAATTCAAAGTGTCGATTAAATCATCATTTTTTTAAATTTCAAAAATGTAAGGGAACTTGTGTCGGAACGAAAGTGTATAAATCGATAATACACCGTTGCAGTTACATTATATTAGAAACGCGTAATATATGGGGCCATACGCGTGATGTACGTGAGAACTTTTTTACAATAAACGTTTTATGAAACATATCGTAGAGCATGACCATCGATGAAACTTTTCTCGTTTCCGTCAACGTTCAAAGTGGAAATCGCGCATCTACTTACTACAAGCAAAACCACATGGCTCGATACTAAAGTTTAACGATATTCGTAACTACAATATTTTTTAAGAATCATACGTGCGATAATTTAGCCAGAAACTTGCTTTCGTAAAAAAACTACGGTAAAAGGTCTTTTTTTCATTTTTTATCCATAAAGACTAATACTCTTAATCATATTAATCTATCTCTCAAATTATTATAATTAAATTGTATGGATATTAATTACAAGTTATTGTGCAGGTGTGCATGCTGTTGCTAACAGCAATTAAACTAATAATTACATAATAATCATATGAACAAAATCGCAATTTGTCTATACCAGCAACGATACAGTGTGAGCATTGGATCTCTGCTATTTCTCATTTACACGTGGAAATTATTAATTTTACCTTTGTTTTGGTGGTTATTCATGCAGGACTTAAACGAATATGATGTTGAAATGTTTAAGGACAACGTACATAGTGCAAGCTTGTTACTCGTGCAAAAAGCATTGAAAGCTCTTGCAACTCGTAATTTCATGAGAATTACACCGTGCGCAGCATTTTGCTCGCGACCCGTTATTGCGACGTGATGTATCGCGATGCCACGCAGTATAATAAACTTGACCAGTGTAACGATCTTACTAACATATTTTATCGTAACAATCTCAGCTGGTCCGCCCGGCACGTGCATGATTTAGCACGATTGGACCGCACTGCCCGATCCGCTCGTTTCCGTCTCTGTGGAGAATAGCTTGTGAGTTTCCGTCACGATTAATCTCCCGCGGATGGTCGTCTGAATTAATCTGGGAAATTAGTACCCCCCGGTAAGTAACTGCAGTTACACGACGAAGCGCGGCTATCGATTAGCCTAGATCGACTCTCGCGTTCAGCGCACATTATCTATGTAATGTTAATACTCCATAATCCCGAAATCCGATTTTCGTCTAATAGGGGAGAAAAAACTTTCATATCTGTCTAATGATTCGATACCTTTTTCGTGTTTTTATACGCACATTATTCTATACCTTATATCGACTCTTCTCTGTAAAATGTGTTTATGACTTGTCATAGTAAAAAAAAAAAAAACCACAAGCGAAATTTTGCAGTTTTGTGATTGTGGATAATATATTCGTCTTCAACATCTCGCGTTTTATAGTACTTTTCTATTTTTTGCGCAGCTGCGTTCAAAATAATGTAATTGCTGTGCGAGGAATATTCTTGCGCGAGGACTACTTGCTCCTTTTATAAGCAAGATTTCCTCTTCCCGTCTGTCCCTCCGTCTCTTCTTCAAGAGTCTCTTTTACGTCGACCCTTCTCAATTTTGTGACGACCACTTCTATACGTCCAATAGCATCGAAAGAAAGAAAGAAGGGAAACGTGCATTTTCGAGCAACTCGTTTGAGAACTCGGCATGATCGTCCAATCGTATTTTCGTGGCTATCTCTCTGGCCAGTAGCCAATTCTGCGACTTTCTCACGTTGTGGAACGGTTAAGAAGATCATCGCTATGGAATCGAGTTCGGTGGACCTTCCGGTCGAACGATTTCTGTCGCGATCACGTTTCAATAAGCTGCCATGTGAAAAATCGGACGGTTATTTGGCGGAACGATTATGTAAAGAATTTCTGATTTCACACATGGACATTGTGTGTCAAAATTCTTAATTATTAATTATTTTCTTGATGTAAATATCTTCTTGGCTCTACTTATATCTGTTTTCGGATTTAGTTAAAGTATTAATTAAGATATGTGTTTTAGATTTGCACGTTTATCCTTTTATTATAGGTTCGACAGTAGTTACGGATACTGCAAATCAGACGTAAGAACCGTGAAACGCCGTTGATGAGGGATCTTGCAGCCTTTTCAATCTTGTAATTACGTCATTGACCTCGCCATTCACTCTCAAACGTCTTAGAGAGAAAAAAAGAAAATAGAAGTGAATAGAAAGAAAGCGGACAAAAAGCTGAAAGCTCTTGCGTGTAATGGACGATCGCATTTTCCTCGGATCTGTGTGCGAGCTTTTTATAAAGTATTCTAATTATTAGACGAATTAATTAAGAAAGTAAAGGAAGATTATGGTTAAATGGATTATGGTTAAAATCCGTTATAAAGCAATGTAGAAAAAACGATTAGCGTGATAATGTCAGTTTACTTGTTGATACACATTTTTGCTGATATTGATTTTATACTGCTTTCCTTTGTGTTTCCTTCTGCACTTTTCCGGTTTATGCGCGATTATTGTAAACTAGCGATTATTATAAACTAGTTTAGGTCAGGAAAACACACAAAAGTTACAAATTTGAAATTCTGCAGTTTGATAACAAGAGTAGTTTAGTAGATAAATTTTAAGCTTATCTATACACACGTATGTCACTAATTGCTGAGAAAACAATCGGTCGTTAGACTGACTCTAGATTGTTTGCGAAAAAGTTCTCAGGACGAGCGGTACGAGTTTTCGAACTTTCCAACATATTGCAAAGCAGATCGAGAGTGGAGCTTTTCGCTTATCTGCATTCTGACGCGCGGACATATTCACAGCGATGATCCTCGCTTAAGTGTCCATTCTGTGGCGTACAGAAGATGTAAAAATCTTGGGATGTAATCCGCCTGGAAGTAACAAAAGCCGCAAAACTCTCTTCAATTCCAAGTAACCCATTTTATTTCGGGATTGGCATAAGCAATGCAGTGCTCAGTGCTTGAATAGAAAATGAGAAAATAGATTTCTTGAAAAGAAGTTTAGAAGTACTCTATCTATGATTGAATAGAATTTTTTATAATATATGTAATATATATGTATAAATCCTTTTTTTTAAATTTTATTTAATCATAAATAAAAAACTAAAAATTTTACACACACAATCTATATCAAATTTTATTATTTGCAATAATTTTTATTTTAAGATTATGAGCAAAAATGTATCTAATAATTTTTGATCGTTGTGTATATTTAAAAAATCTGCAATATATATTTAGATGGATTAAATTAATTGACAATATTGTTTTATTAATAATAATTATTGGTATATGTAGCGAGTAATTTACTCTGACAGATTTTTGTGAATAAAACACTTTAAAATCACCAGAAGTGTTTTTAATTGCAATTTCAAAATAGAAATCGTTAAAAGTAAAAGCTGATTCATGTTAAATTCTTAAAATAAAATATTTGGAGGTTGTTTGTTAGTTTTCGAAGAAAAGATCAGACCCGAGAAATGATCTTTCTTTGACTACCAATTTTATTGACGCAATGTGATATGGAGAACATAAAAAGGATAATCTGCACGAGGAATCGAGAAAAAAGTCTGTAGAAATATGGCATGGATCAGACTATCATAAAATGTACCTATGGATGTGTGACAACGCAAAGTTTTCTTCGTTTTGCCATTAAAGTAGTCGACGAGTATACGGTTCGCGAAATTGCGAAATTCAGCAGTATCTGCGAACTTTTATTATTCTGAGAAAGCAAAGAAGGAAAAATGAGAGAAAAGAGAGAGAATGAGTGACAACATCTTATGATGATCTGGAATAAGATTCTTTTTGGACATCTGATTAAAGAGAC
Organism: Crematogaster levior; assembly: GCA_901521435.1. Taxonomy (NCBI): domain Eukaryota; kingdom Metazoa; phylum Arthropoda; class Insecta; order Hymenoptera; family Formicidae; genus Crematogaster; species Crematogaster levior. Next base: position 75,848 of record CABEGB010000805.1, read on the forward strand.
TAGAATAGAATTATCAAGAATGACGAGACAAAATAGGGAATACATATATGATGAAAATGTACCGCTTCTAAGTTTCTTAAAATTATTAATCTACATAGGATAATATCTATGATAAATTTTTGACATCTTTTGGTATTTATATAAAAAGATATATGATAATTTAATATTCCCTCAAATGTAAAATTTTTAATAAAAATAAGAGACACATATTAGAAAGAGAAATGGTATCACATGGTCTTTCACTTCTTGTGCTATTTTCGCGTTGAATGCGAAACAAATATTAGGTCGACATTCTTAGGATATTTTTGAGATATCAGCACGAGAGAAGCTGTTGATGACTGCACATTCCATGTTATTGAGAAGTAGTTGAAAGGGTCAGTTTGTGCCCTTTTAAGATAACGTCGTGCGATGGCCATCTTTACCCTATCAAACGATTTCAAGATACTCGATAGTGTCGTTTCTCCCAAATTTCAAGTATGATTCGCACAAGAAGCGTAATAGTTACGATTGTTATAGGATTGTATTTATTTCGGAAGATTTTAAAATAATGAGTTTCTTTAAAATATTAAGGACACATTTATTATATTTATTATTTATTACATTTTTTCATTATTGATTACCAATAAATTAATTATTAAGTAAATATATATAAATGTGTGCGCGCGCAAGAAAGAGAGAGAGAGAGAAGATATTTATTAAAAATTTATTTTATTAGTATCAATAATATTAAGAACTTTTATTACTAATTTTTATATTGCAACTCTCAGTTTGATTTATTATTTAAAATGGAACAATCGTCATATTTATAGTAATCTTTTTTTGGTTTCGGTACATGAAACATTCTATATATTGATTCATATATTGATTTCAATTTTTTATCGATTCTTTATATTAGTATACTTGTAACTATAACACGCATCTCCTTGAAAAACTCTTTTGACTGCGGAAAATTAAATATATGTATGTGAAGAATCTCTTTAACTGGCCATTTGATGGTAAAAAGAGGGCAATACGAATAAAGTATTGTATAACTTTTGATCTCATAATTCCCGAGAATAAAGATGAAACTGACACGAAGGTTTTTGATTTGACTCTGTAACAATCACATGTCTTTTTCATTTCTTTGTCTTTCAAATTTCAAGTCTTTAAATTAACAGAGCCTATCTTTAAAACATCATTTATCTTTCAAACATTATTCTGTTCATCATAGATTTTCTTATTTATATGTTTATACACATACATAAGTATACATAATTTAAATTCATAATCGAAAGATTATATTTTTATCACCGAGTTTTTAAGTTCTTAAGATTTGAGATTTGCTATAGAATCGCTTTCTAGATCTGAGGTCTTTAAATTGTAAGATTAGATATAATATATTAAGTCTTTGAATAATTTAATTCTTGTATTATATTTTTTAGGTGATTATATATTATTCACTATTTTTATTTTATTAAATTTTAGTTCTACTCTAATCATGTCTTAAATATTATTAACACCTTGAAGGTTTCCGCGAATTATATAATGTTCCATTTAGATTATCCAAATGTTATGTCATAGTTTACGTCATTGTTGATTTTTTGGGTATTTTCGGAATATTATATTCTTGGATTATTAATCTTCGGAAATTTGTACTTTTCAACCTTTCCGTTTGCAATATGACTGTACGTTTGGCACAATTTATACCATAAATGTTTAAATAATATATTTAAAGAAAAATTGTTTTTGCACAAGCGGTTTACTGAATATTTAAAAATATTTTGAGGTTGAAATAAAGTTACTGTCTCGGATTCTTAGATACTTCAGCTCGACTGGCCTCGGGTACTAAAACGCAGGAAAATGTAAGGCCATACGTGAGGGGTGTTTCATTGCGCTTGACCAAGGGTCAACGTTGTTTTCGGAAGATTGAGAAGGGTCAGCGATGTTTGTATAGTAGAGATGAGAAAACGACGTTCTCCTTGGAGAACGTGGAAGGAATTTTAGATGTGAACTTGTTAATAATGATGTAGAGTTTTTTTTAATTTCCTTTTATAATAAAAAATTTACTAATTGTATTTTTTATTGAAAAAATATATACATGTGACATACAATATTAATTTTCAGAAATTAGGAGATTATTGTTTATTTATATGAAATATTATGTTAATTTGGATTTAATTTCTATAAAACTAAATTTAATTCTATTTTTTAATAATTTTTTATGATATTTACAAATATTGAGAATTATATTATATTTTATAACATTTACGACATTTAGTATCATTCATGTTTAATGCTATCAAATATATATTGATAATTTCACTATTTTCAATACTTTTGTCGAAAAAGAGAGTAATGTTTCATGTATTTTGAGGGGATATCGTGTGTGGCATAAAACTTTTCAAACAAATTTATACTCTTGTATTGAAGAGCTAATAAAACAGTAGACACTTATCCTGTGATTGAAATATCAGCCAATTTCCTTCCTTCGTTCGAGTCCATCGATCCTTCGAGAACCAATCTTGAAGAATATAGCTATTCTGAGTAGAGAACCAAGGATATCGAACGACCGCTTAATGAAACAATGTCGTTTTGTTATTCTTTAATTTACCTGTGTAATTATTAATTGCGATTGTGTCTTTGAATATCCGAGTTAATTACATCGGCAATTTTCATATTTTTGAATGGTTAAATTCTTGATTAATTAATCCTTACATTTCTATTTGACTTTGTTCCAAAATGGTATCTCAATTTTTAGCTTTGTTGTATGTAATTTTTTTACTAATAACGAAAAGAATTCATCTACTTTAAAGTAAAATAAATTTGAGTACATTATTAGTTTAATTTTTTTTTATACTGAATAGATTAAAAAATGTATGATTGCTGCCGATTGTACATGTCGAAGTGTAACGCGTTAAACGATTTACAAACTGGAAAACGATTGCGCCATGCAGAATGGTGGGCGATAAGATCGGGGAACTATCGATACTCGCGTTATATTCAACCAGTACTTCGCAGGGAATCGAATGGAAAATTTGAGAGCGAGGTAGCAAAACTTAAGTGTGGTATAATCCATTTTTGCTACTGTTGTAAACCACGGTGCAACTCGCCGACCGTGAGAGCGAATTTTTTTTTTTCAAATTACCACTCGCGAAGTGCTCGCGTTGCTCGTAAATCTGCGGGTAGGTATGGAGAGGAAGAGAAAAAATCCCACCGCGGAGAAAAGAGGGAAACGTCGGAATAAAGAGTTCGCGGCGTCCCTCTTCCTAGTTTTCCATACTCGACAACCCTTTGGACGGTACAATGCGAGGAAAATTGCGACGAGGTGAAACTCTATGAAGACAAGTATCGCACGATGGAGAAGTTTGCAAATGGGATGCATATTTAACGGTTAACATACTTTCAATTATGGAAAATGAAATTATACGCATAACAGTTGGATAACATGTTGTGGAATAATGAATTCCATTTTTATGGAACAATATAAGGATTTAAAATTGTAAGAACATTTGCATATAAAGATACAGTAGTACTTTTTTGAGTTACAGTCGAAAGTAGAGAAAGTAAAGTTTAACGATTTTAGATCTCGACATTCTGAAAATGTTATAGATAAAGTTAATGTTAAGATCTAAAAATATAATAATCAAAATCGAAAAAATACATTTAAGAATTCAAGAATTCGAAAACATTATATTTAATACAGTTCTATTTTAGAAGTTGAGATCTATAATATCTGCGTCGTAATTTAATATTTTAATAAAAATTCAAATGGCAATGCACAGTAATAACAATAAAATTGATACTTTTATTAAAGAAGTCAAACTTATTATGATAGTGATGGGGAACCAGACGGAAAAGGTTAAGACGACTCAAAGACGATCTCTCTAGTGCGTGCATGGCGAAAAGAACTAAAAGAGCTCCTATTCTCTCTCGAAGCGCCGCAAGATGGAAAAACTTAGATTACAGCATTTATCTTCACCTCATGGCTCGTCCTTTAGCTTTATCCCCACACTTTCCTCACTTCTCTTTCGTATTCGGCACGCGTTCCGTTTTTGGATTGCACTCGACGACATACATTCGACTACCTTGCAAGTTCTTCAGACTATCAACTGTTCGATTCAGTGGACACGGATTTCGAGAATATAGGAATCGAGGAGAATTACACGGCAAGTAATGCTACTTGTGATAGAGTAAAAACACAACTGACTTTTTTATCGAAAGTCGAGAATCCTTTATACAAAACACTTGAGTAATAAATCATACTTTATTAATTAAGAAATGAAATTTTTTAATAATTTTTTAAAAATAACTTATACATATATACATAAAAATCCCTTTCTTTAAAAGATGAAGAATTGTAACAGAAAAATTTGATTGTGTTTTTAAAAAATTGAAAATTAAATTATACTTTGTATAATAATATTCTTTATAACATTATTCTCTATTAGATTACTTAGAATATATGTACATTAAAAATAACCATTTTTAATGTTTCCTGTGCTGATAATACAAAAAACATATTTTTTTAATTAAAACGTTTAGAGATTATAAATAATTTAATTAACACACGTAATTAAAAAAAGCTTCATCAACTTTTTTCTAAGTTCTAATATACGATCTAAAGAACGTTTATCACAATTGATATAAATATAATTGATAATTTTATCATATAAAGTACCTAGGCGACTCCTCCTTCAAGTGTTAGACTCGACACTACTGTAATAATTCTTCTTTTTGCCAAAAATATGCAGATATTCCACAATTTTTCCTTTTTTTAATATTTCCACGAATCTTTCACAGTGAAAAATGGAGTGTATTCGTCAACCTTTATTTCCACATTTCATGTAAATTTACCGCAACCAGTGCCGGACGTTCAGAGACGTACATGATAAAAAAAAAATACGCTCATTGTAAACTTCAGTGTGAAAAGTTCGTACGGAAAATTTCGTCGACATAACCAGTCACGGGTGCTAAAGCGCGGCGAATTGAAATATTTTTAACGCACCTGCTGTCGTTACCGCTGCTAGATCGTTTATTGTTGAAATGACGCGAACCGTCAGCACACACTCAGTATAATTTCGTTTCACCGTAGCGAGGCGCATTGATGTACTTAAATCTGCGATCTCATTTACCGCTCGAAAGCGACTGTCATGTGCATCGATAAAACTCGAGCGTGTCTACAGCATCGCGACTAGCTCGCCCGTGCATATGTGCATGCGAGGAAAACTATCGTAAGCATTCGCCATCGTGCATGCCGTAAAATTATAGAAAAAAAAGGATTCCGGAGGCCCCGAGGGAAACACAACTCAGATTCACTTGTCGAGCTGTTCTTGCCATATTCTCTGTTAATCTCGTGGGCTGCTATGTGCATCCGCATATATTCTAATTTCTCTACCATCCATCAGGCAATTCAGTTTATAACGACTACACGTACGTGACATTTCTAGACATGTCATTTTCTTCATCGTATTCTCCACGGAATTTTGATCTCTGGTTCTAGAGGGTTTTAGAAAAGAAATAACACACACACACTGAACTATCTAAATTTTATTATAATGTTACAGAAATTGACAATAAACAATTAATACATTTTTATAGAAATTGATTTTTAGAATTTGCTAATTATAACTTCAATTATGTGAATTTCATGAAATATTTTTAACAATCAACTTTTTAAACTATTAAAATATCATATAATCTTTAAAAAATTAATTACTTACAATAATTACTTGCATTCCTTCAAATATCTAAAAACGTAATAAAAAGTAAGCTTTTTTTTAATTTTTTAAATCGAGGAATTACAATTAAAAAAAATTTTTTTTTTAAATAAATTTATTCGCTCTGAAATAGTCAGTTGCACTTTATTCAAATGCAATCTATATTAGATGCAATCTGCCTTCGAATCTATACAATATTTCCAGGAGATTTGCAGTAATGGCAAGTTGGCTAACGCCATTTCGGATTTCGAAGACGCCTGGCGGAAACTTAGTGCTGGTAATGAAGCTTCGTAGATCCCGCGAGAGTTCCTAAAGTCTGACCAAGACGTATTAATGCGAGAGAACTTCGACCTGAACACTATACTCGCCACTTGCGTAGTCGAGGCAACTTATATCGACCTGCAATTACTATAAAACATTGACAAACATGCGAGCTAATGGCTATTGACGAAAGATTCTAGAACACAGAATTGCGATCCGCAAATATTAACTTAGCAATGGAAAAATTTATCGTAGTTACTTTCATTTCTTATTACAAAGATAGTCTCGAGTTTCATATTATGTTACTTCTAGGTTTATCTTCGACCAGCAGAAAATTTTCATGATTTTGTAAGGAAATACTGTTTCAAAGATAACATAAAATAGGAATAATAATGTAAAGGAAAATAAAAAATATCGAATAACAGATGGAAATGTGAAAAAATAGAATTTTTTTAAGAGAGATCGCACACAGGAATTATATTTCTGAAAATATCAAAATAAGACCAAATGTCATAAATAACATTTATACCGGAATAAAGTTTTCAAAAAATAAAATGATAAATTACAAGTAGTACAAATCAGAGTTTAAAGTTTTTATGTATTTTAACTTCATTTTTTAAATCAGTGGTATGTAAAATGGATAAATTGTCATATGCAGAATATCATATATCTGTCTATTTAATTACCAGCATTTTGTGATGCAGCTTTGTCTTCATAAAAAACATTATCTAATAGATATAATGTTACATTGTTGTAATGTGTTAAATGTGTACTAAATTAATAAATTGAACTACTATTACACCACAAATAATTTACTGGATTTTATGTAAAGTAACGTATGCGTAAAATAACTCTCTCTCTCTTTGCGGACTTTCAATACAATTGTAGATTTACTACTGATTTTGTGTAACATACGTATTTTCCTTTATTCGCACACTGCACTGCCGCATTACGGGCTGTCAGTGGTGGCATTTACGCTGCTTGAGTGTGCACTGCAGGCAGTAAGAGACGGGAAGCTAAGGGTGTGTGACGTGAAAGCGAGTCGAAGGGAGCCGTAGGGCGAAAGAACTTGCTACGCGAAGAATCGAGAAGTTGCGGGCGGGTCGATTGTAAAAGAGCAGCGTGCGATTTTACGAGCACTTAGGCTAAACGACGAAGCGCGATTTCACGCATGAAATGTAGTTAAAAAGACGTCACATATCATAAACATTGTAATCCGGATGTCGTGCGCGTTTTGTCAAAAACACACAGTTGACAATGATAAATTAAAAATGAATTAAAATAAATGAATTAAAGATAAAGATATGTATATATGATAAATAAAAATAGGGATGATATGAAAGAAGTACAGAAGCAATGAAAGTTTTGAAGTCTTCAAAGCTCTAATGCGTCCATGATTTATATATTAGATCTTTATATTTATTAGATATTTATATATTATTAGATCGAAGAAGATATATGAACGCTTGGAGATGCAAATGTGTTACGCGTCATAAAAAGCAAGAGTTTAAAACAGAAATGATGAGATTTGCGATATTCTCGATATATAGATTCGGAATAAAGCAATAAATTCGAAATCAAGCATTTACGAGAAAACAAATAAAACATTTATATGATATACAGCAATATAGAGTGTACAACAGCATAATGTATTGTACAGTGTCATATTATATTACAGTTTAAATAATTTGCATCAGAGAAAGCAGGAAAAACAATAGACGGAAATGAAGGAATACGAGAACATAGTCTTTCAATCTTGTGGCCGTTATTGTGGAACTTGTTTGAAGCTCTTACTTGAATTTACGAGGCAAAGCTCAGCTTCGAAGATGTGGCGTCTTAGTTCCTGCAGTTTTCTCCTTGTACTTCCGCACTCTCGCTACATCCTTCGCGAGTATTTCCTGAAAAGGACGAGCGTCTGTTCTCTACAGCAAATCTTATCCAAGCTTACTTTCACTGTGCGTTTTACGATTTTTTTTTACCTCGCTTATCATTTACCTATGTTTTCTTTCCGTTAGATTAGCTGTCGACTTTTATTTGAGAAATCGACTTTACGAATGTTTTCGCTATACTTTTTATCTCTATCGCATACCTCTGCCTTAAATCTTTTTTATTCTTGACTTTGTTTCACGTTTGAGAATAGTATTGCGTGTCGTTACATCAATATTGTGAATATATGTGTATTGTTACTGCTATCAAGTTTCGTACTTTTGAACGAAACCAAAATTTTGATTGGATTTGTATCTTTGGACAGGATCTTTTAAAGTTTTAGCTTTTATGTGTTTTGATATTTGAGATATTTGAATTTTAGAATATCTATTATGTCCTAAACTTTTTCAATACTTTTTCTTTCTATTTTTTCATGGATTATTTAGATTTTGTAGATTTTTGTTTTATATTTTTAAATGCTTATTAAAGTTATAACAATTTCTGCAAAAATATATTTCTATAGTTCTGGTAAATCACATCAACAATCTGTTCCAATAAATATACAGAAATACACATTGAGATAAGAGAAATGGCAAAAGTTACGCGTTTGTGTTTATGAATCAAGGTTTCCCTTGCGGGAATCTCAAGCACAAGTTTACAAAGCAATCAACTGTTACTACATCCGATTACAAACCATGTTAAAATATGGACATTAAAGATGTCGATGTTTACTTTATAAAAGTGGAGCGAAACAATTTATATTCTGCTAGTAAAAAATATGGCAACGAGTGAAGGAAAGCATAAAACTGTCGTCCATTAAAAGTATTTGTGAAATGGCTGCGGTATTTTAAAAGAGATTTATATCCAACGTATAAAAAAATTTCTAAATTGCACATAGAAATTAAATACTGCAGATATACACACACTACCTAGTTGTTATTTGATATTTCATGTTTTCTGCGTGCAATATCAATTATAGGCTAATACGCACTGCAATAATAGGAATCGTTATTCAAATGAGAATAATTTTAGTTGAAAAAAACAATATTTTTTAAGTAAATATATTTTCTCATTAAGTATATCTATTACTATATTCTGTATTAAAAGCGGCATGAAACGATTTCATTAGCAGGATATCGTAGATGTTTGTACACCAGTCTTCTATCTGTAGTAGTTGTCAGTGTAATAGTTGTGTATGCGCAATAATATCAGTGGTACGGCAACACATTATGCAACGGCGAAAGAGATTATTCTGTATACGCGCGTAAAATCATTTTGCAGATAGCTGTAATACGAGGAAGAAATAATTATGTTGAGCCTACCACGAGCGTACATACATTGTTATTAATGTGTGTGCGTGTTTTTCCCGTGAAGAGAAGGAAATAAAACCCCCGAAACTAATTTCTCTCGCTACATTGTCCAACGCGAGGCAAAATTAAATTCTCCCGTTTTAAGAGCACACGTTATGTACACCTCCGCTTTTCGCTCATGTTTTCACAATTATGTCCGTATATACGCGAGTAAATTAAATGTAACAATCATAAACGTCGTGCCATATTATTTCCAATCCTCTAGATTATTGCAACGGAGATTGCAATCCGGGTAATTTTTTAGACTATCTGATTAATCCATTCGTTATGCATATAAAAATGAATAGAACGAATTACCTGAATATCTCTCGATTCGTATAAAATAAACATTTTATTCTAGTTTCTATTAAAGAAATTAAATAGTTAATTAAAAAACCGTTAAAAATATTTTATAATATAAAAAAAACTGCCGTTGATACTGACGATCCGATATTGGAATTTAGAAATTTTAATTATGTACTTTATAAATTTTTAATTAAAGAGGCCGTTAAGAGACACTGTGAAAGAAAGGAGAAGCGGTGGTTATTTTATATTTACTTAAACAATATAGGAACAAGAATGGACTTTGCTCCATTTTACATAGTTTCTTCTCACACAATTACATCCGATCTTCTCTCGCGTGAACAGCGGACTAGACATTCCGGCGAGAAGCGTTTCTAACATTCTCTCCTGAAGACAACCAAATGGTCTCACCTCTTTCCATTCTTAATGTTCTACTCATGACTTCGTGCTTCAGTTGTCTGTCCGAAAGAGACGACTCCTGTTTTTCATTGTATCTCGAATTCGTACTCTTCGCTTGTGAATAGCGAATACTCGTTTTGCTCTGGATTACTGTGGAAGTAACTTTCGCGTCTTGTGAAGACGATCCTAATCGAAAAATCGTTGTTAGCTTCTCCGGGTAATACGTCATACAATTTGACATATTAAAAATAATTATTAAATTCTTAAGAGATAAAATGCCATAATTATCATATCAAGGCGAGGATAAAGTTGAATCGTGTTCGAGTTTCAACTGTATTACACAGTCTGCTCTTCTTAGTCTGTATTCCCGTTATTATTCCTACAAATGGATTCCTGCGACAGTAATCTCCTTCGCTTGTTGACACGTGAGGTGGAAATGAGCCGAACAAATCGCACCGACGTGCTGTGGCTGAACAATTAATCTGATAACAGCGGCACTTTCATGGAAGAATGACGAGAGTATTAATAAAATAGTGAGAGATAGCTGAAACAAGAGCGAGAAAAGAGAGATAAGTGTGTAACTTGAAAGAAAGAGCGAAAAGAAAAGGAAAGAAATGGGAAGATGGATGGGCAGATAGCATGTCGAATCTGAGACAGTATCCTTGAGATACAATTTTCTTAAAATTCACGAACAAATAACAATTGCTGAAACAACATCATCGACATAAGACATCATCAACGATGAAAATTTACACGATTGGTAGTAAAACAATTAAGAAATTATGTGTAAACATATAAATAACAGACGAGACAAGCGAGTCCAAGTATATTTTTCTGAAGAAAAAAACTATTAATTTTTTTAAAGAAAAGAAGTTAAACTCGTCAAACAAAAAAAAGTCAAAGGTCGATAAATGAGCGAAAATAGATGTTAAATTAGACGTAGAGTTAAAATTAATTAAAGTTTTATTAATTCATAATATCAACCTTTTTTTATTACTAATTTTTATATTAATCATTACAATCTAGCCTAAGTGCACAGAATAAAAAGCGTTTTTTATATTTTTGTACCAGGAAGAAATTTGAGTAAGACAAATTTGAACTCCATATTCTTTTCTTACGTAAATTCGCGTCTGGAGCGATATCAAGTCGGTTAAAGCTTGCGCAAATGATTGATGGAATTCTAATAGAAGACACTTTCTTACAGGAAAAGAAAATTCTGTATTATATTTTGTAACAGAATAGAGAAGGAGAGAGAGAGAGAGAGAAAGGGGAGAATAGAGAAGGCGAGAAGGCTTTCGAAATTGCAGAATGTAAAACAAGATAGCGGTGGTACGAGATTCTCGTTTTAAATTCAGTCTGTCGTTAAACGCACATTATTCCTGGTTTACGAGTACTTCGTCAACTGTTTGCTCCGCACCGGTCATGTTTTAACGAGTTAAGAGAGGAGAGTGCTAAAATCCGCGGCGAGACGCTATTTCGTGGTGTAAAATAAGTCCATCAAGCTGGATATTACTGGAGCTCGCGATTAATCCCGGTTTATCGCGCGACAATACAACAGTGCGCTATTGTTCATTAATAGGCGTTGCCCTGTCGGCTGCGAAAAAAATTTTTAGAGATACAGAATAAAATCACGAAATGGAATCATGAAAAATACTCTGTATTCAAGGGGCCGTTTATGGTGCAACGATGAACTGGCTAAATTAAATGAACATTTTATTTGTGTCTGTATTTTTAAACCTTTTCGAAAAAGGGGAGAATAGACGAAATGCAGAAGCAAAAATGACATGTGCAAAAAGATACAACTTTAATGTTTCAATAAACTAAAAAATAATTTTTTTTAAGTAAAAGATATTTACATTTAATTAATATCTTATTTTTTACGTTGTTTAAAGTTGTTTCTCATAGAAAATAATGATATAATTTCTAGTTAAAAACTTTTTTTATCGTATTTTCATATTATTATCCCAACAATGATTTGAAATGCTGGGAAACAAATATATTTAATGCAAAATTATATTATAAAACATTAAACATTTCGAAACGACAATGGTTGACATATGCCTCGATGTTTGTTTGGAGTATGGAGAGCGTTGGCATGTACATAAAGCCGTTGCGTTGTCATTTGCACGTCACTCGAGGCAAGCCGCTCCATCATGTATCATCACGTTACATTTCGAGGTACAATTATTTTTAATCAATTACTCTTTCTGACTGAGAAACACACATAATTGATAAATCTATTAACTTATTGATTTATTTGAATCTATTATTGATTTATTTATTGTTTTATGTATGTATACATAGATAATTATGCGCGCGCACAAGATTGTCTTTAGTCATAGATAGTCTTAAAAGACTTTATTCGATGAAATGACCGCACAAAGTCTTGAGATCGTTAACTTAAGACAATTTTGAATATAACATTCATTGTTTTATATATAAATATAATAAAATAAATATAATACAATTTTTTATGTAAGTTAAGTTTTTAATTATAAAAATAATTGAAAAATTAAAAACATTCGCGCAAATAAAAGAGGATCGCTAAATCTGGCGAAAAAACCTTTACATCCATTTACCGATCATTTTAGCTCATATGTTAAATAAGAAATGTAGTTCGATTTAATTGGAAAAATCCAAGTCTAATCAAAATTCATTTAATTAATATCTAGTAAAAGTGGAGCAGAAAAGGATTAAGTTACTTATATATACAAAATCGCACAGTTTTATTAAGGGAAAATGCATGGATTTTTATTAACTGCCTGTCTCTCGAAATCTATGGATTTCCTGATTCTCGAGTATCTTGATGTCGTTTGAGATTTTGGAAGTAAAGTCTCGTGATTTTAAGATCTTTGGACTTCAAAATTCTTGAATTCGTGAGTTTTCTTTCAAATACTCTCCAAAGATTTATGACGTGTAAAATTGTATTTTTCTTGAAATAAAAAAGCGCAACGGTATCTTTTTCCTCCATTCACCATGTATTTCTGGCACGCGTCTTTGCCATGGTTGTTATACTGGAATGGATAAATCGTTACCCTTAAGTTAATTAACTATTTGCGAGCCGCGACGTGACGGGAATTGCTCTGTGTGGTTGCAGGTTTTATGCTGTTCACCCGTTATATGGTGAATACACGAACGCACGTAGAGTAACGAATTCAAACGAATAAACCGTCGTTGATTACTGTGAGCTGCTTAAAGCATAATTTATTATTCTGATCAACGCTAATGTTACGAAATTGCAAATAAGCTAGCTTGTTACAAAACATTATTTAATGATTATATTATTATCATAACACGCACTTTATAACGCGCTTCCGTCGCGTAAAAAAATCGATAAACGTTTATTAATATAGTACACCGTCGTTGGATATTTATATTACATGACGCGCTGCATTTTTAACGCTTCATCGTAATGCATCGATGAATTATTCGACACAGGTGCCAGTCTGACGTAGTTTACCGGAATAATCGATCGTATGTCTGGGACATGACAGATCGAAATGTACACTGCTCGTCAATTTCGCACGATTGAAACAGATTGAGAGCGATTGTAATTTATTTGCTTAAAAAAAAAAAAAAATGCCAGATCGATTGAAAGCGGACGCACGAATTTTATCAAACCGGGTGACGAAATTGTTCACATTTTAACGGATTGTTTCACGCGATTTGCACTTTTTATCAACAATTCAAGGATTGCACGTTAACGGACGAAGTTATCTTTAATCGGAAAATCTGCAACAATTCAAAGGATAAAAATATTTAAAGGGAAAAATATTTCTAGCTTTAACTCTATACAATATATACAATATATACATACAAAGAGATTAAAAGATCGAAATATTCACTTCGTAAAATGAATATTCTCTCCGATTCTTTTTAAAAAATAATCGGTTTTTTAGTTTTGGAAACTCTGGCCATCATTGACATTGTTTTCTATGTTTCGACATTAACGCATCGACATCATTGTATATCTCGATATATTTGAACTATATTAATTTCATCGTAACAGTAAACAGACCTTCCAAACGGCCCGTATATAATTACCGTCATTTGTAACTCAAGAATGATATATTTCGGCGCGTTCTAGAAACACAGTTCCTGCAAAACAGGCGCACGTTTGCGAGCCCACCACTGCGCCGGCGGTGCGACAGCGTAAAATGTATGGACCACCGTTAATTCGCGGTAATTGGAAATTATTATATGCGAGAAAGCGCCATTTGTCTTCGTTCGCACATCGAAACGGAGCGGTGCAAACGTTGGAATCGTTGGGATCAGCCGCGATCATCGTCCACTCCATCCAAATTTCATTGAAACGCCCGCACTTTTTAAACATGCTTGTCGATGCTCGTGATTTTCTTCTCGTTTGTACATACGGTACAATCTCGAGTGCAGAGATGTCATCATTATCTCAATCTTGTATCGTATTTCTCAAGATAATAGGTGCTGACTAACTATGTGCGGACAATGATTGAATACTAACAATGTGAGAACGTTGCGTACGAAGGTAAACTAGATAAATAGTCGCAGGACGATTGCATTAAGATTGCGAAGAATCTTCGGATAAAGATAAGTTTCAAAGGAGAAATTACTTAAGAATCTAGGGAAATAAGTTATACCGAGTTTATATACGAAACCACAGTGAAGTAGCGAGTCACAGAAATAGTGAGCTTTTTTTTGCTTTCTTTTTGCAACAGAAGTTTATGAAAGAATAATTTGAAGAACTAATTTGCTTTATCTAGTTGCCTCTTGGATTTTGTATAGTTGCGGCATGTGTTACCTAAGTCTGAAGCATCGCTCTCTGTTACTTGTTCGCTTATTTCCTTGCATGCTGAAGCGAATCTGAAACTCTTGCTTTCGTACAAAGTTTCGCCACGCTAATGTAAGTTAAGCTTTTCGTAATTACTCGCAGCTCGTGAGTATTTGGGCGATGTTTGATAATTGTTGTACAGTTATCTTTCTATACAAAAAACAAAAATAATCCTCGCAGTCAATGTGGTCTTTTATTGCTTGCGTGTAAACCAAGCTTTACCAATGCGACAGCCGTTAACGAGCTGTCGAGCCGCGTTAGTCCGTGAATTTACGACGCGAATGCTCGTCGATTCCGCTCATTGATCTCGTGCAGCCTCGCGAACTGCACCACCTTGGATGCATTTTCCAGCTAGCAACCGGTTGATAAACAGTGAAACATCTTCAACGTTCTTTTGCAGTAAACTGCCAGTTTTTTTTTTTTTTTGGAGAAAGATGTATTTACGTAGTATTCCGAAAAAAAACTGAACGCTCTTGGCTGTTATTTTAACAGGCGTTTTTATAAAAAACAAACTTTCGAGTTTATTGACATTATCATTATAATAATGACATATATATATGCCATTATATAAAACAGAGTAACAAAATACCACTAGCTGGCAGAATTTCGAGTTTTTAACTTTTTAATACGAGTTTCCGAAATTTCGATTTGATGCATATTGAAATGGAAACTTAAAAACAGTGTAAAATTGTGTGTAAATCATAATGCTGAGAAAAGCTGTTGTACTATTACAAAATTTTGCAATGAAAATTTCGACGCTCACGAAAGAGGTAAACTTTAACGCTCGCCTCAAATGGGATATTACAGACCTGCTCTATTCATTTTCACGCGCGAGAATCAACAACGCGACGAAAGAATA
Source organism: Crematogaster levior (assembly GCA_901521435.1). Classification (NCBI taxonomy): domain Eukaryota; kingdom Metazoa; phylum Arthropoda; class Insecta; order Hymenoptera; family Formicidae; genus Crematogaster; species Crematogaster levior. Next base: position 91,448 of record CABEGB010000805.1, read on the forward strand.
ATTTAATATGAACGAAATATTCGACGGAAATACCGCACGCGCAGAATTATTCCTCACTTTCGTAATGACTTTTGTAATTAGCCATCGCCACAAACTGCTAGAACCGCATCTCCCCTTGCGCTCCATCGTAAAGCCGCCCTTTACGGTATGGTGTAACTACCACCCGCGAATCTCACGTAACATCCTTGGCAAGCAGGATGTTGTACAAATCCTGGCAAGCTCATGATGGCCCATACCAGCGTTGTTGCTCTCGCAGCTTGTTCGAGATTAAAAATACCAAGCCAACGTTCTTACCTCTCTAAAGGATAGTTACTACCGGTTTATACGAAGACAAGATGAAAAATCGATTAGCTGCACAGTTTTAATTTAGTTAAGCTATTTTTCCTTCGGTATCCTATTTTATTAAGACTCTATCCGAGATTCTTATTCAAGAATCTTTAAATTACTTCTATTCTTGACACTTCCATCTTGCGTGATCTTCAATATGAAAATTTGATCATTTATTTATTTCAAAATTTTCAAATTGTCCAAACTTCTTTTTAGTCTCTGTATCTGTAATTGTCTCTGTGTCTCTGTATTTGTATTTATAATAATATAATATAAGAACGAAAACACGTATTTTATATTCTTTTTAAAGAAAATTGTCCTGAGATTGAGTCTACTTCTTCGTATTCTTAACTGTGCACTCCGTGCATTTGCAGTGCCTCGAAAGCATCCACGGAACGAGATGCCGATTTAAAAACCGCAACGCATCATAAGTAAGATCCACATTCTACGTTAATAAAAACACAAAGATTTGAAACTCGCATTATTTATCTGATATTACGTACAAGACATACTACGTATGTAAGTGCATATAAATGCGGATGTTATCCGGCTGTCAGTTACAGCCTGTTTTCCCAGACTACTAAGGAGAGTTGCAGTTGATAAAACGAAAGAAACTGCCGCACGCGAAACAAGCAAGCTTGTACGCCAGCTCTCTTTCTTCCATTTCTTTTACGATTTCTGTAAAATGTGCAAGAATCTCGAAAGTACAATGCCCTACATCTTGGTCCGGCTTGCATATTTATCAGTTGCATTGAATATTATTGACTGCCGATTTCGAATTATTCGAAACTAAAGAATTATTCGATCAAAAGTACACATATAAATAAAAAACTAACGGTCCGTCGCTATTTCCGTTCGCGATTCATGATTACACTATCACTAATCACTAATTCAGTAAATAAATATATCTTTTAGACTTTTTTATGTATTTTTTTTACGTATTTTAATATTCTATACTTAGTTTTATATTTTAGATAGAAAGAGTTTTCACCTCTTGTCATATAATACGAGATAAATTATGCTAATGTGGCAGAAAAACATCCTTTTATAAAAAAAAATAAATTAGTTAATTCCAAGTGCCGTCTTAAAAAAAAATCGAGATATATTATACTGAGAGCGTAAGAGAAACATTATTAATCGCTCTCAGTTCCATTTAGAGTTCAACAGTTTTATCAGGGAGAAATTAACGACGGGAAAAAAATTTACTTATTCGCGAGCGAAAAAAGATTAGAAGAGTGCCCGGAAAACCGGTCGCACATGCTTCCGTGCATTTTCTTCTTTTTTTTTCCTTTTGTCTATAACAGATATTCTGCTTTTTTCGAAGGAAAGAAGGAGGATATGTAAAATTATTTTTTAATTGTTTCTACATTAAAAATAATATCATTAACGATCGGTACTTCTAACCAGTTTGCACAGTAAAAAAATCTTCTCAATCAAAGTTCTTGTTTCGTATTTATTTATGGAGCAAAGTAAATTATTTAAAATTATTTAAATGACATTAACAAAAAAAACATATACATACATTCTATATAACTTTATTAAATTATTATTATCTGAGATTAATTAAAGTACTGTTTTGATAAGCGATAACAATGTTAAATTAATCAATTATTCAAATGGCCATTGCCGAAAATGAGAGTGTCTGTAAAGCACGTATTAGTAAATATATCCAGAGAATTGATGAGAACAACGCTACTATTCCTCCCGCTAATTAGCGCAAATTATTAATTCAGTTTCAAAATTCGATAAAATGACATCAATTGTGATAAAACACCGACGGCTCGTTACTCTAGGGATGTATAACCTGCATAATCGCGTGACAACACATTTTCCTGATAATCACGGCAATTAAACACGGACCGTAGAATTTTGTGACCATATGACCAAAAATCCCTAATAACACTTTAAATTGTCTGTTAAATCCCGATGAAATAAAAGATATTAAAAACCCGATATTAAAAAATATCATGCTTGATATCGAATCTCGTAATCGTTTTTAGATTGTATAAATGTAATATATATTTTTAAAAAATTGCTGAAACAAATTATCTTCCTATAATGTCATTAAATAAATAACTACTTCTTAAGGTATAAAACTACAAGCAAAACATTGCCATAATTTTTTTATTAAATGTGAAATATTCTTGTGTAATAGAAAAAAGTTGTTGCAATATGCATCAAAATTTTCAAATAAATTTTTTTATGCTGAACTGTCGAGAAGAAAAAATTAAAAATTGTGACAAGCATTATTCTCAATATTGATTATTTTCACAGTGTGCGCGCTTAAATTAGGTAAAATTAAATTAATAGTATAATTAATTAAGGTCCATGAAACTCATTACAGAGAATATTAGATGAGATTTTGTGCCATTGTAATTTATTAATATTCTATTATCATATATTTCTCTAACCATCACAAAAGCAGGCTTGCAATATCTCGCATTTAGTTTCAAAATTTAATATTGCCTATAATGCAATAAAGCTTATATTTATTAATATTTTGTTACATTATTTAATACATTATTATTATAAAATATACTTTTTGTATATCTTTTATGTATGCTGAGAAAGAAAGCAGCAGAATAAAAAAATTAATTAGTTAACAATTTGTTAATTATCTAATGTAACTCATCATAAAGATAAATGAGAGATATCTTTTCTCATTTATTTTAGCAGATTTGTTAAAGAAAGAAACGGAAATAAATAATTGCAAACAAATCCACAAAATCGTGCAACGACGAAACGATTTTCTTTAATTGAACTATATCGCACGATATAAATTGTAAAATAGCCATTGTTAAGCACGATCTGATTTGCCCTTTCGAAAAAGTGCTACGAGCGAGTAAATCAAACGGAAGCGTTAAACCTTCGCGAAAGCTCTGATAATTTACGCGAAGTGGTTAATGAATAAAAGAAAGAAACGTTCGAGGGAAAAAAGCGCGCAACGGAGCTGGTCTTTTATGTGTTGCTAGCTCGAGAAAATATCTAACAATTTCATAATAACGAATGACATGCAGATTAATTAGCATGAAAAGAAAACGCGTTGCTTCTCATTGTCAGTGTTGTGATACGAAAATTTTATAATTATCTCAAAAATTAAAAGCGCATTCTATAAGAAATATTTAAATAATTGTATTTCATAATGGTTTATTCTTTGTTTTTAAACAAAATCATACATTTTTATAATTACATGCATAAAAAATTATATTTATTTTAAAAAATCACGAAAATTGTTTGGATAATATATTAATTAAAACATTTTCAAACATTATCTCACATATATTGAATTTGTTCCATTTGAAATAAAATCATACACTGTATAACATAGTATATTGTAGCAATGTATAGCATAAAATAGTCTAATTAGAAGTAGAATAATGTGATAAAACGTTCGTTCGTTAAACAACCACAAAATGTTCTCCATTTCTAAATATATTAGTCCAAAAAGTAACCGTGTCAAAAGTAGCAGGTGTCAAGAAAATTTCTCGCAAACTTACTGCTCTAATTTTGGCGAATTCCGACAATTTGCAATTTGCCACGTCACATGTATTCCGGAGAATTTTCACGGTACAAAGTCGAAGCCTCGCGCTCCCGTAAACGAAGCAGCTTCGAACTTTTCATTCAAAGACGTCGCGTCGACTTTTCAGCAACATCAGTCAATGCGCTCGTCACTGTCGACTGTCGTTGTATAGTAGTTTTCATCGCCGTGAAATATTGCTGCGATGTGCAGACATATTGGCGATCATACGTGTCTTTAACTCGTTATGACAGGCACTATTCATAGACGCAAGAGTTGCGGAAAGCTGAGATTCAAAAGATGAAAACTAGATGAAAAATCATAAGACACGGTGGTTCAAGCGTTAGAACTATTTAGGAATTGAAGAATATCTTAGGATTTATAGATTACGTAGATCCGAAGAGATATAAGAGAGGACAAGAGGGAAGTGCCAGGTATTCTAGAATCCGAATGGCTGCAAGCTTTAAGAATCTAACATGCAAGGATTTAAAGTTAAGAATCTAGCTACTCCTAGTTGGCATCCGTCTGAAAGGATCTCGATTTTTTGGGCCGTAGGATCAAAGAAACTTTTCTACGTTTTGCAGATTCGGCTACCTACGTCTTCAAATTTATGACACTCCTTTACCACACACTCCGTATAATGCAACGGGCGGAAAAAAGAGGAATGAGGAAGACTACATCTCATCTTTCCGCTGCGCTTAGCATTTTTATCGCTGCTTTTCACCGTGGAGGAATTTGCCGTATCCAGAAACGAGTGTGCTACTCCCAAGTTGGCTATCGCGCAACAACCTACTCCTCTTCTGCTATATTCAAAAGATTCAGATTCTCCTCATTCCCTGGGCATCAATATGTTCATGGGAATTCATGCTGAGCTCTACTGTAACCTTTGCACGTCATAAACAATTTTTCGTGTAGCGTTTGAGACTACACAATGTAAAATCGCGAAAGTTGCCGCATCCTAGAATCGGAGGATTTAATAATACAGAGCACGTCAAAATGAAAAGATTCCGCGAAGATTATTCTTCCAATAATGTAGAAATTGTATTATATTACTAGTCTTTTAAAGAGTACAAAATTCAGAAGATAAGTGATTTTTTACAACATATTCTTTACCATGCCGCATGGGGGGAGGAGAATGAGTTTTCTAAAAGTTACATAGTATTAAATAATAAACAATTTAATTATATGTATGTACATTTCTAATTCTGAGATTTTGTTTGAATTTATGTTCTGAAGTAACGACGATGTTAATAAAATGCACATAAATTTGCACAAATAATATTATTAGAGGGCTATTTAGGGCCAAAAAATTAAAATCAATATTGATTTTAAATGGTGATCTTTCTGCATTTCAATGTCCGACAAATTTAGTCGGCAACACGCAGATAATTAGCCCGACGGGTCGATAAACAATTGAAATTTGTTTATTAATGTTTATTAATATTGACTGGTCAAGAAAAGTTTGAATTTGTTAATATTATTAGATGTTAAAGATTCAATTTAATTTAAAAATAGCAAGTTTATTTGTTGCTCATTAAACGAAGATTTCTACTATTTTACATAGAAACTTCGCGTTTACCGAATTTCTCTTATTTGTCCGATTTGCTCCCAAAGCACGCGTTCATAATTCGGGATTCTTATGGCTCTTTTGAAAAATCAGATTTTTAGATATACGCTTTCCCTCTTCTCTACCCGAAGTACTGTAATCGCCAAGTTACGAGCATAGAAAAACTTTTTTCTTATGCGACGTATACGACCCGCTTGCCGAAAGCTGCAACTTTCCGCTCGGTCGGGCGAAATAGCTCGGATAATTTACGCGCGGATGTCGATATGCGGCTTTCGCTTTCGAACTCATCGATGAAACGCTGATTTACGCCCCGGGCAGATTTACGCTGACTGCGCGTTTCCTTCTCTGCGAGAAACTTACCTTGTGCCGCGCATCCATCGATGAGTAGAGCAGCTCGGCATGGTCCAGGCGCACTGACTTGGAAGCTTGCGTCAGCTTCGTCCTGCCGGTTAGTTTCCGGTTTCGGCGTGCAAGATATTACGTCGGCGAAATGTCGAAAATATCGAACGCCCTCGCCCACACTGCCCTACGTTCCTCTCGACGGAAAAAAACCCTCGTCACCGTCCGATCGTGGATAGTGACAATTTCGACCCTTAATACTCGCGCTGCTGCCATACAGTTACGGCTAGTTAGACCATCTTTTCCCGATATTGCATATTTTCCGCGATACATGATGCACTTTCATGGATTTCATATCATGTATTTACCATGCACATGCAGCACGATAAATTTTACAAAACTCTACTCGCAAAAAAATCCGTATTTTTACGCAAAGATATTCTCTATTGGTATACAAAAGTGGAATTTTGTAGCGCGAGTTTTCGTTTGTGATTTATAAATTTAAAACGATAAGCGAAGGTTCAAAGATTTGCACAAAGTTGAAATCTGATAATAAATTCCTGAAAGCGAGAACAAAATCATACAACGAGTAACAAAAATTCCTTGCACTCCATTTGCTTCGAAATCATTTGTATAAAAAGGAAATAAGTGGGCGCGTGTGTGTGTGTATTTATTTAATCTCTGTTGCATAATACAAACGATGTATCCTAAAAAATTTATAATAATATTTTTTAGTGCATGAAATTATTTCAAACAAAATGGGAGAAGGTGTATAATACTTCTTTTGGATGTGTGAGAGAACTACAGGCTTGTAATATGAATGCATTTTAACATTATGTACAATACGTATGTACCATAAATGTATCAAACTGAGGATCTCTTACAAAATTTTACTTTATTCTTCCGGCACTTCTCCTGCACTTCCACAGCAGTCAAAAATAAGAACAAAATTTCTTGCGGGCTATCGATCTAATACTCGAGATACCTGGGTATTCGATAAAATTTAATGTCCCAGTTTCTCTCAAGAATTCAATTAACATAACAAATCGGGACACGCCAAGAGCAATTGTGTGAAATTTCAAATAATTGTGTGCTCTCCACTCTGATCATTTATTTACGATGGTGTAAACATTTGCATATGTAAACAGCGAGAACGCGCATTGCAAAGAAAATACGGTTTGTATAATATTTGGATATTGAGTAATTGAATGTTATGCAATACGGAAATACAGAAACATTGTACCGTGAAAAGTATCTTTATTTGTTAATGAAGCATGGAAGGCTTTTTTTGTTATTAACGTGAAATCCAACAATACAGCTTGTTGTTAGTCCTGTTGTAATACGTAGAAATAAAAAAGTAAAGCTTTTATCCTTGATTAAATTATATTAATGAAAATATAATAATAAATATTATAAATATAATAATAAATATAATAATGTTAATTTTATTGACGTGCAGAATAATTACTTTTACATAATAAGAATTGTGAAATATCTTTTGTTCCTTATAATTTGCATTATTATATGACGATTGAATAATTTTAACGATGTATCACACATTGCTGTATTAACATTGAAATCTATTATTAGTAATAAATTGTCGAAAATCCTCGAATAATTAGCAAGATTATATTTTTGCTCATGAATCAATGCGCAGAATAGAATTTCAAAAATGTTTAACGCAACGTCGGAATTTCGTTAAATTTCTAAGTAATTAGAACTGAACTCATAGTTACTTTGCAGTATAATTACAAGCTATCAATCAACTAATGAGTGCCCTGGATATGATTAATATATTCATAAATCAAATCTCTACTATATTTGTTTTACTATATTACTAACGAAGCCATTACATACACTGAATCATGTATGTCACGAGTCTTTTGCATTTAATTGCGTTTAATACATCACCAAGATTCGGGATAATTATGGTATTCTTTTATTGTGATCTTGATAATATTTACATATCTTTTACAAATCTTTTTTTCTATTATCTGCAATTTATTTTGGAGAAAATTTTGAATGTTTATACAATAAAATTTTAAATGTTTTCAAAATATGTTCTTAAAACATTAAAAGTTGCTGCTAAAGCGCAAACTCTGCTTAAAATTAATAAAAAAATAAATTTATCTATTTGTGTTACGTAAATCGTTTAATTTATTAGATAATACACTTCACTATATAATATACTATAATGTACTTTTTTTAATATTAACTTCTCTCTATTAACGTCTCAACATCGAAGTAACTTCTTTTTACATTATTTTACATTAACTTTCCTTGTAGTGTTTATTGGAAAAATATTTGATGTTCGATCTCTTTCTCTTATACATATAACGTAGCGAAACAGTAATTATGCATACAAGATACTCGGCAGGTAAATTATTCCGGACTTGAAGCAATTTGTAAAATAAAACTCGCTAGTTTCTCTTACGTTCTCTCAGACCTTCCTACATTACACCCGCGGCACTCAAAGAACTATAGAAAGGATTAAATTTAGCGAACGAATCTTCCGCTTCTGGCCGATTTCAATCGCTCTTCTCCTTAAAAACCTTCGAAAGACGGAAATTGCTTGTTCACGACAAGGCGATCGCCGATCTTTGACGAAAGCGCGTGGAAGCATTATCGGTGACGGAATAACGCTGCTATTCCTATCGACTTTCCAATGGATATGTTCAAAAGAATCCATGTCGACGGGCCTTTTCGGCTTTGCTAAAGTCAGCCCACGGACGAATCGGCCCAATTTCGCAACGCGGACGGGTATTATTCCACTTGGCGAGGCCCGGCCAAATTGATTTTCGATCGCGTCCTTTGATACGTCGGAAATTGATGCTGTATCGTTCTGAGTAGCCATTTTCGCCAATTGACAAGGGAAAATATAAAAAATTTTTAAATTAATGCATTGTTTTGGTATCCAGTTATATATTTTAATTTCAAAAATTCATTTATTTCTATTTATTTTTTCTGATATAGATTATCTAAATCAGGATCCAGCACCTGTCATATAATTGTGATTATTCATCTTGACGATTGGAATTTTTTTTCTTAATAATTAGATATAATAAGAGACTCTCAATATTGAAATTAATAATTAGTAAATACAAGGGGCTTTGCGAGTTCATAATTCTAAGTAACCAATCTTTATTCATTACAAAGAATAAAACATAATTATAATTCATACGTTTCGACTCTGTTTTGAACATCTTGCACTTTGAGCTATCTTCAGTGAAAACGACGTGATAACTGAATTAATAAATAATTAAATACTCTCGCGTTCTCAGACGAGCATCCAAGATGAGTATTAAAATATAATTGTGTAAAGAAAGTCTTTTTTATTTAACATAAAACTTCAACGCAGTGTACTTTATTTGAAAGTCTGGTGAGTTCGTAGTAGCACCATTTTGTCGTTTTCCGAACATAGTTTGAAAAGCATTCCTAAGCCCTTTGAAGCAAAAAGACTATGCACTCGGTTCACCGCTAACTCACCGAATTCACTGACTGCACATTCCTTTTAACCTGGAGGGTGATTCCCTTCCCTCTCCACCCTCTTCATTGATTTATTCGCCATATAATTCCGCTTAATCCTTTGATTCCCTAACAAATAAATATTATGGCACGATTAAACGCATGTAACCGACCAATACATGTGTTCATTTCCTGATCGAAAATACTATTTCGCTTTGTCAAAATTTAACAATATACATTATTTAGAGGCGCTCTTAAACTCTTTTGATATTACGCGCAGTCTGCCAAAGATTGCTCATGCGTTTATTACATATTAATAAATATTATATATCAATAAATTTTATTATGCACTTTATGAATTATTCAAACGCATATGAAACAAATATCAAGGGATTATAGCTATTTGAATATGGTTAAGTAAATCATGAAATTGGAAAATGTAATATTTACAGGAATATTTATTTTGTAAGTGGACAAAAAGTATTACAGTTTAAACATTTTATTTGGAGCTGTGTGCACCGTTACATTCACTGTTATATCTCTTTAACGAACTCCTTAATTACCGACAATCAAATACTTAATATCAATCACGCTCACCACTTGTCACACATGTTGTTTCTCAATGCGTTATTGTTTCTCAATATGTTATTGATTATGTGTCTTATAATTTACGATTTATCTTATCTTAACTCTTTACCGCATTATTGCGATACGTATTTCGCCATATCAATTTTTCTTTCTATAATAATAATTTTCTTTCTATAAAAATAACAATAATTTGTCATCAAACTGTACGATGCGCTATATTAAACATATTATTTTTCATAAAAATCAAATAGATTTTTATATAAAATATTTAATATCTCATTTTTAGAAAAATGCATCTTTTTTGTTCTTGATAAAAAATTCTTAATAAAAAATCTTTGCATTTTTGAATTGCATTTTTGCCGTTAGAAATTTTTATCTACTCATAATTTGGCAAAAAATTCTCACTTGCATAATAAATGTATCATACTACTATCAAAATAATGTTGATAATGCGCTTCTGATATCGCGCGATATGTGTTTTTTACAAGTCTTTTCGCAAGAAAAGGGAATTGTATCTCTAAATACTTAAATTCACACCGCGATATTCATCCAAAATATATTCTTGTAAGAGAAATTATGCGGTAAAGAGTTAACTTTAACAATTCCAATTTGCTTTCATCCGATATCGCGCTATACGTGAACACGTTGTTAGTAAATCTAAGATAAAAATAACTATTATCGTTATTGTTAATTGCTAAAGAAAAGTTCCATCGTTACATCACGACAAAAAACATCGACACACCGTTTTCTCAAAAGTTTAATTTAATTTTTACATTGTTCCTCTTAACATTCAGCTAAAATTAGTAATTATATCTATCTTCTAATAATTGTCAATTTCGATATGTTACTCACCGGATTTATTTACAATTTTTATGATATTTAAAAGTTATCGTTCTAGGCAAAAAATACGAGAAATATATGATAAGATTTCACGATTAGATTTAGAAAAAGAAATAAGTTCAAATTAGCTTATTATTTTATCCACTTAAATGAGTTTCTCACATTTAATTTATAATTTGATGTAAAATCTTTTATAATATAGTAAATATTTGAAAACAAAAAATAATTTGCAGGCAGCCATGTTAAACTGATGATCGTTATTAAGTTCGTCTTAAGTTTTATTTTGTACAAGTTTATAAGGATACAAAAAAATATGAAAATAACGAGCGAATATAAGAGTTAGCTTTATTTTTCTTTTGAATATATACAGATGACCGAACCATACTCTGAAAGCTATAATAAAACACAAGAGCGATAATGATTTTTAGAAATTATTTGCTTGTAGGTATTCAAAAGATATAAAAAAATGGCAACTCTGAATTATGTTATGTATATATAATATAATATAACTAAAAATTTTTCTTTACAAAGAGCAAGCAGATTAAAGAGTTACTAATAAAAAGTGTATCAAAAATTGCTCAAACCCAAAACTGGATCTTTGTTTTCCCGCACGTGTATGTGCATATTAATTATGAAATTACATTCATCTTTAAAACACATGGGCTGCAATGCGTTTTAGTCTCGATATTAAAGACGGAACACGAAATTTATCTGTAAAAAATTAATCTGTTTTTATTTAAACTTCTCTCTTTGATCTGTTTTCATATTACTAAAAAAAGCAAGCACACAAAGTTAAATATTAAATTAAATAATGTTTTAGTGTATTGAAAATATACGGTTGATGTCTTTTGCAAGTATATCGATTACTTCGGAGAAAATGATTTTGCTCAAATCATAAAAGATAAACAGATGTGAGTTTTACACCGATAATTCTTGATGTTTCAAAGGATCCTGAACAGAATAAAATTCAGAATCCTAGAATTCAAGAATTATATTACAACAAGAATCATATTTTAGAATCTCTGGGACCTGGAATCGAAAGATTATGTGCGGTCATTAGATCATTGTGGTATAGAATCTATTGATCTTAAACTTTGCGCAATCCCTAGAATCCACAAAATCAAGGCCCCAGAGATTCAAATAACAAATTCCACAATCACTTCATCTACTATATTTCCATATTATCCAATTTACCCGCTATCCGCGCTCTCTTCTTCTCTCTCTCTCTCTCTCTCTCTCTCTCTTCTCTCTCTATCTATCTCTCTTTCGATGCCCTAGCTGAAAACGTCATGAGCGTTCCTCCAACTCCCATCACTAAACAAACGAGCTCATCAATAAAACAACACGATCCCTCGTTAAACGATCTGCAGCCGTTTAGCCGTCGTCACACCCACCAGGTTTGAGCTTAGTTTTGCAGAATGATTAAATTATTCATGCAACACGATGGACCCAAACACGGAAGCCAAGGAGCCTTCCTACCCTTGGTGATGGTAGTAGATCTTGTCTTTGCAGTTGCACGTGGCACCGCAGAACTTCCGGCGTTCACGACCCTCTTTGGTATCCGTCTCGCAGACCCACGAGTCGAATGTTCTGACCAGCTCGGCACAGTTCGACCACAGATCAGTATGATAGCAAGCATTCGTGCAGAGCGCGTCCTGCGTGCAGTGGTCCTTACACATGCTGCATGGCTTTCCGGCTACGTAAGGGAGGCCCAGACGGCCCTTATAGTTCCCACTGTGAGGCAAAAATATACCGATTGTTAATAGTAATATCGATTTTAGGGACGATTGTGACAGCTCGAAGCGACGAGAAATGTGAAAAATAGACTCAAACATTTGAATTTAATTTCCAATATTTAAATATCATTAAATCGAAACACGTTCAGCATTCCAACTGCTTGGATATAAAAGGGAGAAAAATTTAAATTTCATCGCGCGACAAGAATATAAATTTAATGTCACACTAATTTAGCATTTATTTCAATACTTCTAACGCGAGAAAAATTGTTTCTTTCCCTTTGCAATCAAAATAGTCTGCTGGATTTTTACAAGATGTTATTCTTATCACTTTCTGTTCCTAACTTATTTTATACTAATTTTCGTTTAATTTATAAGTATATTGCTCGGATGCAAGATTGTATATATTATCTAAAAATACGAATCAAAGATTTTATATCAAGTTGAATTTAATTTTTTTTGCCTGAATCAAAGCAAATCGAATTACATCAAATCGAATCATCAAAACATAATTTTTAATTAACAATATTATTAGATTGAATTGTAATATGTAGATAATAAAAGAATACTTATAGAAAAATAATATTGATTACAAAAATTTGTTTTAAGTTTTAAAAACATATTATATTTACATATTGAATATAATATAAAGAAAAGAGGGATAAGATGACGACCTTAAGTTTGATGAGTTTTTAAAATTTCTGTGATTCTGTGATAAAAATAATGATCTTTTTTTTTAGATTTACTAAAGTATTTTAGTATCTACTATCAAAATTTAAAAACTTAATTAATTTAAAAGTTAAATAAATTGTGGAATTATTAAAAAATTAGATTTTTAAAGAACGTTTTATTTTTTTGTCATCTTGCTCCCATATGTAGGCAAGATAACTTTCTCATCATGTTTATTTATTTATTTAATAAAAATGTTGTAATGCAAGAAATGAAAAATATGAATATATTATTAACGTTACGTTTTTAGCTATATGATGCAGCGATTTTATAAATATGATTAAAGTATTTACTATAATTATATCATTTTAATTATATCATTTTTTTATAAACAAACACCAAAAAATTACATTACGGGTGCATCCAAAACACATTTCTTATTATATTATCCATTTTTGCGGACAGATTGAAATCAAACTACAATAGATTATTTACTATTATCGCTTTTAATGAGTTCAACATCGTCATCTGTTATTAGCTTAGACAAATTAACAATTCGTTATCTTACCCACTTCATTACCTCCCTTTTCCCTGATGAAATATAATATACTAATAAAATGTTATTTAATGTCGCAATAACTGAAACAATTAGGCGAAAAATCATGGATAAATTATTAAAATATTCTAATGTAGTCTAATAACATTATGTTGATTGGACCTAAAGATAAGAATTAATTATTTCTACATTTTTAACAATTCTATTGCTATTTAACCGCTCAATGAGCGATTGTAATACTGAATGCACCATTAACATGATTGTACTATTTTGCTTATTAACGAAAAACATGATTTTATAAGATTGACAATGTACGAAGATTCATATTCGAACCTCATCTAGATTTAAAAATTTTCGAACAAAAAAGAAATTTGAATCGAACAGAATGATTCGCACATCTCTAACATTATCATTAATGCTACTAAAGTTATATGAGGAAGAGAGAAGAAAGGATCACATCAAAAGTGTCGTTTAGGGTGTGTTTAAACCGATGCTCCTATTAAGCCCAAAGTTAAATTGTAAAAGGGTAAGTCCTTAAATTAAGAGGATTTTAACACGCACGTTTGCCTTGCAAAGGTCAAAACAGTAATTATAGAGAGTTTGAAGCAAATGTTTTAGCGTTAAATTTCTCGAATTAAATTTTTTATCTTATTTTAGCGGTAAGTATCCTCTTAATATATTTCAAGATAAGCTCAAAATAAACAGAGAGATTACCTTAATCGCCTACTTCATAATTTATATCCAATTAAATGAAGAAAATACGTAGTTTATTAATCACTTTAAGGAGGATTTTATTTATAAAAATAAATATCTGTAATCTTTAATTCAGGATTTAAAAACGTCTCGATATTATCTCCATTATTTTTAAAATAGCTCTCAGTATTTGCGACTTAAAATAAATACCCGATTTCTCTACTCTGTATAACAGTGTAAATACTTTAGGCAGTATCCCCTAATCCAAATCCATTAGCCACGGGCATTAACGAAAAAGCCGTGAAAGGACCGTCGAGCAATTTGCAAATGGGCCACCGAATTTACATTCAAAGTATTTTTCGGTACGAATTGTGTGTCTTAAACGATCGCGCGAGAATTTCCGTCTCTAAAGGTTTGCTAGTTCGGTCTGCTGTATATCTACGAAATTAATTACGAGATAGAGCCGGTGTGGAAGAACGGCAAGATAAAAGGAAGGATAAGGTGGCCCACCACCACGTGACACGGTTTATTTATTCAGGACTCGGGCCACTGATGGCGGGCCATGCAACCGCTTCTCTTTTCGTACAAAATAGGTCAGGCATCAAATACACTGCTAGAGAATGTGCGCGGGTTAACAAGAAGTACAGATCGGCGCATATAAAACGGCATATGAAATGATCTTAAAAGCTACTTCGTGGAATTCCGTTTTATTTGAAACGCCAGAGAGTTTTTCTAATAAAAATTGATTTTGAATTTTGCAATGAATTGACATATGCCAATTTTTAATCTCATTTTGAAGCTTATTACTCATTAGAATATATTTCATGATATGAATATCGATATATTCTATATATTATTACAAATTATACATATTCGATATATAAGATACAGTTCTAAAAATGTACGATATGGAGATCTAAGTTAATTTTTATTTATTTAATTTCTGCACTGATTCTGTTATTTATTACTTTCTGTACGGTAATAAAAGCTAACAAAATGATATATGTATGCATTTGCCTGTTATAGTATCTCATCTTATATGAATGTATGAAGCTGCGGTGAACTCGCCGATCGCTTTTTAGAGCGGATCTCGCGGAAAATTTATCGGGTCTGCGTATTGCGGAGGATCGATATGAGGAATATATATATAGCGTCACGATTTGTAGGAATCCTTAGTTCAGAATTGGGTCGCTGGCATTTTTGTACGGATTGCAGGAGCAATAAATTGCAAGACCGAAGACCGGAGCGAATTTTAATTGCGTGAGTCGCTCGCGCGTGAAATGTCGTCGAGAAAATCATTTATTTATTGTCACTCACACTTGAACAGTTTATCCGGAAATGCATCGTAGCGTGATTGATTCTCTCTCTAAGATAATCAATCCTTATACAATCAATTCTCGATGTTACAAAAAAATGTTTATAAAAGTTATTATTTAGAATTAAGGGGGTATTCTGGTCTAGAATTTTGAAAAAATCATTTTTTTTTTGCATATTCTTAAAGTTTAGACCTTTAAGAATATATCCTCGAGAGAAAATTTTAAAATTCTAATAATTTACGGAGTTATAGCTATTTTAGCCGTTTGAGTACCAGAGGTACTGATGCTTCTAAGGAAGCTAGAATTGCTCGTAAATTAGAACGAGCTTCCGAAAATATATATTTTGAAGTCGAAGAAGGCACACTCTATGAACCAGGAATCGCCGATTAACAAAATGTAAGTGACTAGTTCTCAGAAAAATGCGAAAAATGACCTTTCAAAATACAAATAATATAACTTAATATATTTGACATTTTTTTCTATATAATATGTAGTACAGAAGTGCCTTACCCCAACTTTTCTTAATTTTAATTATAATTATATGGTAATGAAAAAAATGAATTATGAGGGAATGATTTTCAATTCACAACATCAGCTTTTTTTGAGCCAAAGAAACATATATATAAATAAAGTATACAAAGATATAAGAAACAAATTGAAAATTACAACAATAAAAACAAAAGATGATGTACAAAGATAAATATAAAATATAAAATATAAAACATCATACTTAAACGCGTTTCAGCTCACTGAGCCCTCTTCAGTAATATAAATGTCGCAGAATGTCAAAAATTGTAGTCAAAATCAGCAAGGATGAAACCGCAATCGCATGGCTAAGGGAATGCCGCAGTCAAATTTCTTAAGAAAGGATGTTATTATTTAGCTTATAATTTTTAGAACATACGTAGAAATGTATAAATTATTAAAACAAGTTATTCCAGTTACATCTTCCTGAATAGCATTATTATTTAGAGAATAAATATAAAGGAGAATTAAACAAATACAATTTCAATATTTACAAAAGAAATAAAAGAAAGAACACAAAATTTTTAACTGTACTCTAATATAATCATTTTTATACTTTTATAAGAGTGTACAACTGACTTGACTTTTATTTCAAATTAAATTTTTAAATTAATTTTATGTCTAAATTAATTTTATGTCTAAAGTTATATTGAGGTTTTTGCAAATTTATTGGTACTTCCTAATTCAATGTCGTTCGATATCATAAATAGTCCCATATCATAGCAGTGCTATATCATAAACAGTTTTTTTCTTAATTAGGATATATATTGATACTTTTGAGAGATTTTAATTAACTCGTATTTCTATTTCACTCATATCTCTCTTAAATATTAAATCCAAAGAAACCAAGTAATCGTTTTTTAGTAGAGTGCTTTTTGTTTATATATCGTACGTCGTACGGTTTGCATTGAGCTTTCTGTGCATATATATATATATATATATATATATATATATATGCTGCTGCTGAAATATATATATATATATTTCCCAGTAGTCGCATACATGCACGACATAACGAAAACCATAAGTATACTGAGAAAGTGTGCCATACTGGTGACAAAGAGAGCCGTCTAAGTGCCACAATGGGCATGACAAAGACGAACGAGCTATAACTTGCGCTGCATATATCCCGCACTGATGTCACTATTTTCCTTGTTTTCCTTGCTTACGTTCTCCTGTTCTCCCCCGAGCGGGTTATGTCGCTTACATACAGTGTATAAATATAGGATTTACATATTTCAGCGCGTCTGGGGAAAGCTTACATGTCAGTCTTACTTGAATACAACATCGGCTATTTTTTTAATTCGTGAAAAAGACTGGGTATCAAGTATTCGCGTATATGGAGTACCTGAGGAAAAATCGCATCTTTGGCATCGTGAGAAAAATATAGCTTCGAATTATCGAATTCGCTAAAACACCACGCAAAAATTTAATACTTAAGACCTTAAGGTCACTGTATCTCGAATGATTAATAGCATTTTCAAGAAGCACTGACTGTACGTTTTCTCGAGCAACATTCTTCTTTGCTGCTTATGTAGTATCTATAGTTAACTAGAAAAAAAGCTAAAGAAAAGAATCTTCCAATGTCAAAGTAACAAATATCTTTCGTGCCATAAATATCCATTGTTGATTCTTAATAATATATTCTTTTTCCATTCTCTTTCAGTTCTTTTATATCAGCCTACGAATTTTATGGATATGAAGATTAATTTTTTGAGAGCAAAACTTTTAATAATTTATCTATGACACAGAACTAAAGTTCTTGTTTAAATGTAACTTTTTTTCTTGTTTAAATGTAAGTTTCAACATATCGCTCTGCTAACTCAAAAAATAAATTGTTTGAGAAGTGTAATTGAGCTTCCTTTCGTTATAATCCTTCTCTTTTTCTTTTCTCTTATTTATTCTTCTCGTATTAATGATTTAACAATGACATTTAACTGCTTTGACCTTCTCCTATTCAACGTTCAAATGTCGATTTAACTAAGATCCGCTTTGATGCCACGTACGCTACTTTCGCCAAGTTTACGGTTAACCGTTTCAATCCACATTTCCCTCCAGCAAATTATTGCGTCAATTCCACGCTAATGAACTAAGTTCTAGTTGTAGCCCAATTGCAATTGCTGTTGCAGAAACAACCATGTATCATAACAGTCACGGCAAACGTGCAACCCTGACGAAAATAATTACACCGCGTTACCTTATTGATATAATCTGTGTAACGCCGTTACACGTACATTCCGTTGCGTTAATCTGATAAAAAAATAAAAGTCTCTCTCGTCGTTTCGACATTTAAAGAACAAAATAACAATGCATGAGAACCATATGATCTTCGAAATGGCAAATATTTTTAATTGAAATTTTTAATTAAAATTTAAATGCGCGGACAATGTGCCGCATGATACATGAATAGTAATATAATTCGTATGAGAGAAAATTCAAAATTTCTGTCAAGATGAAAAGAAGAAACATCCGGAATATATACTCGAAAATTGCGTTTTTC
The DNA here is from genome assembly GCA_901521435.1 of Crematogaster levior. NCBI lineage: Eukaryota > Metazoa > Arthropoda > Insecta > Hymenoptera > Formicidae > Crematogaster > Crematogaster levior. The sequence goes on from CABEGB010000805.1 coordinate 110,086, forward strand.
TCTTTTAGTCGATAGAATGCGTTTGATACAAGCGTATGAAGGTTCTTTTATTTTGAGACGCAAGATGATGAAATTCAATCCGCTTAACTGAACTCGCTATTGAGACAGTTCTTCGATTGTTCAACATTATACCTACCTCGGAGCGTAGTTACAAACGTACATATAGAAATCCTTGCCGAGCGGACCCTTGCCGCCAGTGCAATGGCTCACCCCGCATCCGACCAGATGTGTCGTCGCCCACACCACCTGCGTGTAATGGCCGATCTCGAGGATCTCATTCGTCGTATTGGGCCCGTACTTGAAGTCCTTGTACTCCATGTACCACATTCTGATGGGGAAGTTCCTGTAACATTCCGACGAATGATTCCGAGGGAGCGATCTCGATTTGTGGTCGTGGCGAATTGTCCGCGTGCAACGTAAAGCATCCACGTCCGGTGATGTTTGTGCAGCCCCTGATCTATATGGCGAAATCTATGCTATGCTCACCGCGGATTGTTTGTCTGCGTAATCTAATTCTAGCTTTGCTGACTGAAGAATTACGATTTGCAATATCCTCTTTCAATAGCGCGAAGCTAAAATTTCCGATGGCTTGCATGATTTTCTTTTAAAATCATTTCAGAGTTTGCGATTAAAATATAAAATTCGAGATTTCTTTGCAGCAAGGTTAGTAATCAACCCGGATGGTATCTTCTCAAGAAGTTATCTTTGATATGTAAATAATGAAGCCGGGCAGAGTGAGGTAATTAACGGCGCATCCATAGATGGACCGCCGGATATTTTCGGGATAAAGTCTGATGCACGTGCATGGAGTACATCTGTACAAATAAACCGGCTGCAATGCGAACTCGCTAACTAGAAGTAAACAAGATTTAATAATATCTCACCAGAGTGTACGACCCGTACTGATGAATATATTTTGCCCACTCTGTCCAAAGCCATCCAGGTACAGGCCGGTCGCATTGTCATGTACTAAACCGAGGCAACGATCGGCCCACCTCTGCGCTGCCTTCGCTAAACCCGAATGCCATTTCTGAAACAAAGACAGATATCCAGAATTATGTTTGATGCTTTAGAATTTAGGATGTCTTAAAAGTACCGTCGCTAATTGCAAACAACTAATATTGCGGGTTGAAAGAGAAAAATATTTTTATATTGAAACGCTGATTTTCAAATTGTGAGCTATCGAAAATTTAATTTCTTTTATGAACTAAACTTTAATTGTTCACGTGGGGTTTTCACGACTCTACTCACTTTTTAAAATCTGGTATTTATAAGTATTCAAAGGAACGGTAGTGTCTCGCGCCAAATATACGCAGCGCTATTCAGGTAGAACATGAAACTCATAATGATATCATGATGATGTCATCATGACTTTATTTACCACTTAAAAGTTATCTAGACAAAAATGACATGAAAGTGACTTAGAGATGACTATATTCCCTTAAGGGACTTACATGTAATTTTTGCCATGACATTATCATCATCATAATATCATTATAAGTTTCATATTCTACCTTACCTGGATGTACGCAGCGCGAGACAGATCGAGCATCTTTTACGCGAAACACTGTTTCGAAAAATCTTTTGATTATTGGATCTCAGTAACTCAAGAAGAACAGACAGTCAAAATAATGTCAATTTGATGTCATTTGACGTCATATTTGATCGAATCATGACCAAAATATGATAATATTTTTGTCATAATTTAGTCAATATTGAAATTGACATTATTTTGACTTTCTTGTTTTCCTTGGGAATGGCTGATTCGACCAATTTCTAAGTAGGTTTAATGGATAGCTTGGGTTCGATTTATATAAGAAAAGTATTTTTATTTTTCTTCTATGTTCTCTACGAACAGAGATATTACGATGCAAAGTCTAAATGTGATGACGAATTAAGAAATTCCGTTTTCATCGTCAAGTGTCGGCAGGTAAGGGGAAGACGTGAAAGGGGTGAAGAAATGTGTTACAGAACGTCGTTCATTGAACGAAGGTTTTGGCCAATAGCATGGCTATAAGTATTGCTGTAAGAGATAGAGAATAGAGAGAAAGATTGAAGGCTTCTGCTAGATCCTAAGGATTGAGACTGAGTTCCGATCTGCAATCTCAATTCAAATGTGCGTTTGCAATACGTAATGTGATACGAACTTATCGATGGTGACTGTGGAACGGTTAGGTTAGCGCAACAAATTTACATAGGACATTAATTTACATTACATTTTTGTTATACAATTTTGTTATACAATTTTGTTATACAATTATTAATAAACCATATAATATGAAATTATATTCATATAGGCAGTAAGAAATTCAGACACTACACAAAGGTCCAATTGTATTAGTATCGATTGTATGTAATTCGCGAGATTAAACTTCAATATAGATACACATTAGTATCATCTATCTAGAATTTCTGTTTTTATATGATATTTTATACAAACAATTTACTTGATAACAATATAATTATACATTTATTTATTATTAAATCGAAGACACGACAGAAGTGGTAGTGAGCTCTTTCTTATTAAATATATGTAGAGTATTAATTGTTTAGAATTAGATGAGGAGCTAAAAGCTACAGCGTAAATCAAATTTTTGAAAATATTAACCTGTATGCATAGATGCAATCAATGTAATTGTTACGATAAATAAAAACGAACTAAATATCGCGTTTGATAATTATTTAAAATGCTATATCCAATGAATATATTTTGTATTCTTTATTTATGTATAAATGTGATTCTATATTCAATTGAATTTCAATCGAATTTTAATTTAATAAAATTCTAATTTCATTGAAAGAAATAGAGGAGATAATAATATTAAGTAGATAGATTTATTTTTATACAGATAAATATCTATTTTAATACAAATGATTTAATACAATTGTATACTAAATATTTAGCGGTGCTAAACCAAATGAATATGAATATGAAAAAACATATATTACAAATATAATTATATTTATTTTATACTTAATTCTAATTTATTTCACACACACCTACACACGCGCGCGCGCGTGAGAGAGAGAGAGAGACAAAGGCAATCAACATATTTATTCGGTTTAACAACACCAATTTGGTTTATGGAATACAGAATCACATTATTCATTAGATGTAGCACTTTCAATAATTATCAAAGGCGATATTCACAGTTCGTTCTTATTTCAAGACAGTCTGAAGTAATGTCTTAAGATGCTAATATGGCTGTGTAATTAATTTAAACTATCTTATGATTGTATAATACTTAATATACTGTCTTAAATAAGAATTGACTTTGAGCATCGCTAAAGAGTAATAATGAAGTAATATATTTTCCGATTTGCATAAATAGCCATTTTTATAGTTGGCGTAATTTTGTGATTTCATTAGTTTTGTGGGGAAGATTTGAAATGTTTTATCACCAAAATATTTTTTATTATATATTTATTAATTTACGACAGTTTATTTTTTAATCAGCATTCTTTTTTACAAAAATCAGTTCCATATATAACAATCACTTATATTTTTGGGATTTTTTAAAAAAATTTTCAGCATATATTAAAGTTGTCTTTTAAGAGTTCTTTTTTGGACATATAATAATTACGTTTGAAAAGATTCCTATAAACTTAATTTATGTTACAACTTCTTGTAAATATGTTTTTTGTTGTGTAGTGTGTGCAATAAAATAAAATTTAATTGTTTTGTAATTATAGTATTTATTTTATGCATTCTATGCGAAGGAGCTTAAAAAACGTAACTACAGAGGAAAACTGGAGGCGAATTAAAGATTAAGAAATTAAATAGATAAGAAAATTCTAGACAATCAAATAGATAATTCTTACAATTTGAGTAATTGAATTACAAATAAATTTAAAGTTAAATGTTAACGAAATGTGAAAATAATCAATTTTTGATTAAAAAGACTGCAAATTGGTCAAGGGATTCGTAATTGAAAGGCTTTATATTTATATTTAGAATATGCTTAAAATTTAATTAAATACGTATAATACAACCACGTTTACAAGTGCAAAAAGTTTTCTCGCGTTTGCGTGCATACATAAACTCGCGGCAAAACTTTCTTGACTTTCCTGTGGCTTCTTAATTGCTCGTTATATGCAAATATCGTGCTTTCAAAGCCATAATGTTCACTCTGTAGAGGCAAACCTCGTGTTTTTAGAAGTTTCTCGAAGGAAGATGCTGCGCTTTCTATTTTTTTTCTTATTATATTTCCCTTCATTTCTTCACATTTCTCGAGCTCGATGTCAAATTACAAACTGCGCATTAATTCTCTAATGAACCGCCTTTTATAGTCGCAATAATTACACTATATAAGTAACTCGACGTAAAAAACAATCACAAGTTATCCCCGATATTACATTCTATGTATCTACGTTAAGCTTAAGAAAGTCAGAATCTAAAGCAGGGTTCCTTAATCAGTGGCGTTTCTTGACTTATGCATCTCCAGGCGACCGCTTTCTTGTATAAAGTTAACTCTGAATTCTAAGTAGTAGGTGCAATATCTTGTAGCGCACAATATGCCTTGAAATTGTATTTTTAATTATCGCTTGCCTTTTAGAAGTTTTCGATATATTACATTTCATAGATCAACATTTATGTATTATTATGTCTTTTCTTTCTCTCCCTCTCTTTCTCTCTCTGTCATATATAATTTATATATATAATAAAATCCAATATTTTTCAGTGATAAAAACACTTAAAATGGAAAATTATTTATTCATAGACATTGTAAAATTAGAAAAAACAAGAATTATTAAAATAATTATGATAATTCTCTATTACAAATTCACATTGAAATAAGCTCATAAATCACGAATAAGTAAACACACACACACACACAATATACACACGCGCGCGCACGCACGCATGTTTATATATACAGGGTATTGAAAAAAAGGGTAAAATATTTTAAAGAGATTTAGTATGTCTAAAAATAAGTCGAAAAGTCTTATATACTATACTAATAAACATTATTAGTATAGTGCAGTATAAAATACATTATATATATATATATATATATATGTATATAAATCAATTAATTAATCATGATTCCTTTTAATAAATTGTAATACCGATATCATTGTTATTATCATAATGATAATCTGCTAGGTGAAAGACGTAATATCTCATTGGTCCCATCCGCGATATCACCTAGCTTCGACATATCTCTACCGAATCGATGGAAGAATTCCCGATACCGGTCATTCTCTCCTCGAGAAACTGCACCGCGCGTCGAGTTTTGCCAAGAAACCTCAGATAACAGTCGCATCTATGGCGTAACTCCCGCCGAAAGTAGCTTTTACGGCGTGACGTCGCTGGTAGTTTCTGTGGGAAAAGAATTTAAGTGGGAAGTCGTGTAACTTATAACCAAGCTTGAGATTGGCGACGCGAAGGAAACGACGAGTAAACGCGGCGAGGAAGATGGTCTGACCACGTAGACACCTGGCCGCGTCTACAAATATACTGGATTTTTCCAGAAAGATATTTTACTAGGTTGCGAGAGCTAATTTCAAATACTTGAAAAACTTGTACAATTATAACAAAAAAATTAGTCATGAAATACACATTAATTTATTAACATTATAATTATGATTATATTAATATATATCGTTATTAGCGTAAGTCTAAAAATCGGAAAATCAGTCAGTAACCAATAATAGCGGTTATGCCATTCTGATTTCCTTCCTACATATATTTCTTTATGCTTTTATTCTGTTTCGTTTTATTTTATAAGAAAAGGCGAATCGAATTAATCTACATTTCGATTTGTTTGGGTTAAACTACTAACCGCGGTGAGTATCGCCTTTCCTTCTGAAATACCTCTTACGCTATATCGCCGTGAGAAACAACGGGAAGTGAGTGATATATAGTACATATATATGTTTATATATAGGTCGGATAATAACATCGATGCAGGCGGAAATTGAAATCTTGCACCGTACTGCAACGGCGAACCTCGAAAATTCAGTTTTCTGATCAAGTAAACCGCTCCGTAAGGTAAATCTCTGATAAAACCTGCTCTTTTGTATGTACAGTATGTACAGCGTGTTTAACATCTTAATATCTTCATTGAGCAATAGAGACATATCCATAAGAATGAATTTACAGTTATGCTTATATAAAACGTTACATTTATGCATTGTGTGTGTGTGTGTGTGTGTGGTGTGTATTTGTGTGTGTGTGTGGAAGTAATTATAATTATACAATTAAGTACAAGATAATTGTTCGCAGTGTAATTAATTATATTTTTTATATTCACCTTTTCATAATTATTTGTATTATAAATTTATACACTTCATTCGTAATTGAAATGACATAATTGAATCTACAGTTAAATAACCTGTTACTGTTATTTAATTATTTATTCTGAAACATCAGAGGACATCTTATTATCATGCTTTATTATCCAAATAGAAGAAAGGCACGTGTTGCAAATAATAATTGCTATAGGATTCACATTCAGTAATTCTGATAATTTTCCAGAGAAATACGGAAAATCGCGAAACGAGCGAATAACGAGCGCTTTCGCCGCTTAATTTTAATCAGTCCAATTAACGACGCGCGTTATCTACTGCGAAGTTGCCAAAAACTCAAATTAAATGCGCATTGTGCAGAAAGTTGAATTATGTTACGGCTGTATTTATTATGCTGCTTTTGTTGCATTTCCAGAAGAGTGCCTCCTCATTCGTGACCAGTAATTATTTCTCTGAATGTTATCCAAATGCGAATTTTACGAAGAATAAACCGGCTAAATTTGTATTTTCTTATTGATTTAATAACATGTTATTATTGAGCATATAAATTCAGGTTTTTGGACAATTATCATGTGATTTAGTAAGTTTGTAAACAGATTTTCTTAAAGAAATAAATTTAAATTGACAATCTTTAAATCTAATTAAATCTTTTAAACCAAACCATAAGTATTAAATGTCTGTGTTGCTATGTATTTTTCACAGGTATGAGGTACAGTAACGTACGTACACTAAAAACGTAAAATAACAATGTATTTCTATATTGCAATAATAATTCAATAATAGTTTCTATCTCTCGAAAATAAATATATAACAATACTTATTTTAGAAAAAGACTGAATTATTTTATATTTGAAGACAAATTTATTTATTAAATTATTCTGAATTATATAATAGTTCAATAATAATTTTTATCTCTCGAAAATAAATATATGAACAATACTTATTTTAGAGAAAAAGAGACTGAATTATTTTATATTTGACCACATTTATTTATCATTAAATTATTCTGAATTATAATTTTCCATATTTTAAAGTGCATTGTAATTAATTTAAACGAAATAATCTATTGATCTGGACATCACGAGGCTCATGCAGTCAAAAGACCATTTCTATTTTTGTAAAGAGTGAAAGATACGCGAACCAAAGAGTTTGGGAGGATTCCATTTTGAAAAGTGACAATGTATTGTCGAAGGCACAACGAAAGATGAGAATCTGGGAAAATCGATGGAATTTCAAAGCGAGCATTTTTACTATTATTCGATACAGACTGCGAAACTGCTCGTTCGCATTATTCACGAATCCTGCGCGAAAGAATTCTTTCTCCAAGTGGAGCTGATATCCAAAAATATAGGTCTTTGAAAAACTTTAAATTTAATAACAATATTCGTATTAGAACCCTTATAAAAAATTGAACAAGCAATGGATAGCAATACTTAATGTTATCAGCAATATTTAATATTATTATAATATTAAACATCAATATTAAACAGCAATATTTAATATTATTACAATATTAAACATCATTCCAATATTTAATGTTATTCATCTCCAATTCTTCATTCCGCGAATAAATTCACTCTTCGTAATTATTCAAAATATATAAAGGAAGATGACTCTATTTCTTTATCGCTTAAAGTAGTAGTTTTAGATTAATGTAAAAGTTTTGTCATTTTTCTATCAATCTTTGTCATTTTATCTATCTGTATTAAACAAAGTTAGGGTCGAACTTTTTTGAGAAAAGAAGTGAAAAATTTCTTTTTAAATGAGACACAAAGTATACATAACTCTTGCATACTTTGTATTTCGATATGAAGTCCCCATACTTTTGGCTTCGATTTTGCCGAAACTTTTAACTCTTTTTTTATTGATGCAATAAACTTTTTCCACTAATCTAATAGACGATCATATTTGCAGAAAATAGTGTTGACATACATCTATTTTTACTTTAAATGACTCGTGATTGATAGTTGAAGCGTATAAACTTGTCTTAAAAATTTGCTGCGGTCACTTTTCAGAGATCGTGAAATCATCTTATCGACGTATCTTGATAAAATTCCCAAGCCACCGTGTTTCATCGTTCGCGAAGTAACAAAAATATGCCATCGCGAGTACAGATGCAACACAATGACAAGTATATCAAAGCTGGTATCGACTATCGATCGCGCTACCAAGCGCTGTAGTGCGAGAACGATGATGGACAAAAAGCAAGCGTTTGTAAAATATCGTGATAAACTGCCGATGAAATTTATAGAAAGGTGGTTATCACGACTGGCAAAAGTTCCCGTCCCCGATGAAGCGCGTAACGTCTACTTCCGCCCGGCAAAACCAATTTTACTTTACAGCTCGAGTCACACGGACAGACGTCGATCAACGGAAATAGGGTATATCGATTTCGTGTCTCGCTGGAATACTTGCATTTGTATTTCTAACACAGAAGACACCCGCAGTGTAAGTTCTTCTTTTTCGCAAACTGTTTACCGCTCGATCCCGCAGCGATTCACAATCAAATGACATCTTCGTGAATCTGACAAATGACTTTTCTCGCGTTTTGTACGTAAATATATGTATAATATTTATACATGTGTACGGTAAACTTGAGATTTAAAAACTCTAGTGTGATTAGAAAAGAACAATGCAACTTATAAACTATCAAACTATCTACGTTATGCTTGATTGAATATTTTGAAAGCAAATATCCATACCCAAGGAGAACAGAAAGTCAAAATAATGTCAATTTGACGTCACATGACTAAATTATAACAAAAAATATCATGTTCTGGTCACGATTCGGTCAAAATGACGTCAAATGACATAAAGAAAAACGTGATATACAGGATAATTTAACGCGCACAATTTTAATGATAGACTTCGACAAATACAGAATTGATTTTTCAAAGTAAAAACTTGATAAATAATCGTCATCTGACACCTCAAAGGTGCTGGAAGTCCATTGAGCTGTAACGGGATTTTTCCCTCGTTGGGGAGAGAAAGACGAAAATAAAAATGGAGTTCTTACCATGACGAGCATGTTGGCGGCAGATGGCTTGACCTGCGTGCGAAAGTAATTGTGGGTGTCCACGATTTTTTGCCGCACCTTGCTGCTGGTGGTCCTTATTAAATTGACAGGGACTCTGTCACCATACAGTCGTGGCGCTGGAAACAAAAAGAAAATATTTTCTTCCAATAACTGACGTCTGTCGCCGAAGGCTTAGAGTCTGGACCGATAGTTCTGCGACTACTCATTTCCCCTTTGTGAAGAGCAAAGGGAAAATCTGGACCAGATCTCATCGCAAAGGTGAAGAGCGGAGCGCATTTTGCTCTCTGGCAAAATATGTCAATTAGAACATGAAGAAATACGAGAATAGAGAAAAAACTACAGGAAAAAAACTTCCGTGTAATTAGAACAGCTCGTGTTGTTTGTTTTTCACGTTGTTTGCGTTTTTCGACTTCTCGTTTGCTCGCGACGTGTTGCGAGATTCCCGATCTTTTGGGAAATTGCTCGAATAAAATGGTTAAAAAACAAACGAAATGTTTCGAACGGATGCTATTTCTGCCGCATAACACGATATCGGTTCGGTGGCTGTTTCGATGACATCTAAGTGTTTTATTGTTTCCGTTCGGTAAAAACAGAATATTTTCTTCGTTTTTGCCGTCCAGACTGTCAGAAGAGTTGAAAATCTATCATAAAACAATTTTGGATGGCAATATTGTGAGTATTTTTGAACAATCACGGATCTCTTTCGGAATCGGCTTATCGACGTTATGCGGAGGAACAAGCGATGGCGGTTTTCTTCAATCACGACCTGAAGTAATTCTCCGCAGCCTCGTCCCGATCAAAATCGACTTTCCGCCTCCGATGTATCGAGTAGCTTTTCCGCGATTCTTTTGGGAACTACCATACGGGAATGTCCGTGATAGGATAACGGTAGCGTTTTTATCGAATATCTTTCTGGATAATTACTGGTATGGTTCTTTGATGTTCTCGTGAAAGCTTATCAAAACCATTCTCCCGTTTCTCACAATCAGACAGAGCATTCAGGATGCGCAAAAATGATCAACAGGCTCACGATCATTGTAATTAATAAAAAAAAAGGAACAAGTTATATCCTTTTCGCATGAACTTTTCCAACGCGATTTATTTCAGGAATAATATCATATTTGAATAAAATATCAATATCTCTCTGCTATTTAACTGTTTGTGAAAAAGAGTACTTGTTAAAAGATGTTTACTTACTAGGCTTGCTCCTGTGGATTTTTCGTGGTACAGCAGCTGGCAGCGCCAGAGCCACTAAGACAATTATCCAAAGCCACTTCATTGTTTCCGTATAGTATAAGCTGAAACATGAAATGTAGCCATTTATATTCCAAGTTCTCGTTGCCAACTTCTATTCTATTAATATACAAGACATTGAGAAATTACATGTTCAAACTTCGAGATCGTATTGAATATTCAGAAATGAATTGCTGAAAGTTTCATTAAAACTGTAAGACATCCTTTTTTCAATGCATTACATTACGAGCAATTGATATTATGCAAATTGACCTTTCGAAAATTCGTTTATCATTATTCGTTTTTTTTAACTTCACTCAAACAACTTTCAATGTAATACTTAATCCTCTGGATAATTAATATTGAGAATTGTAAAAAAATACGAGAGCTCTGTCTAATACGATACTTAAGGAAAATCGAACGTTGGAACAGTTAAAGAAACCGCGGACGAAGTTCCTACGTAGTTTCTTTTTATCTCCGTACATACAATTGTATTTCGATCAATCTTTATCTCCTTGCTCTTGTTACTCATTCGGTCGTCGAACTTTTCTAGCACAACGTGCATGCACATGTGCGCAGCCTCAGTCGAGCGACACGACATTCGCACCTGTGTGCGGCTCATTAATCACCATTCGCCTCGTCAACGGCAAATTTCATTATTTCTCGCTCGCGAAACTGTGTGTCCATGGGCGTAGCGTTATCAACCCCGCTATCAACCCTGACAACGCCGCCGCTATCATCAATACCACGGCGCCTTTCGCGGTGGTAAACGTCAAAGGCAAATGGCACGTACGAAGACAGATTACGTTGAACGTTATTCGCGTTCGCGCAATAGCTCGCCGAGCAAACAAAATTCCTCGATTTTTTTTTTATCGGTTCACTAGTCAACAATGAAATACTTTCAATGAGACTCGATAATGTTTCCAATTCCCTCGACAGTTTCCTTCGATTTAATTGAAAAATTTTAAAGTTAAAAATTTGATCACTTTTACATTTAAAAAACACTGACAGTTAGACTTTTCGAAAAATACTAAATATTTTTTATCTTGACATATATTAGTAAAAATCAATAGAGAATATTAAGTAATAACTATCCATCTTCTTGCATAATTGATCTATTTAAATTGAGTGATTAATCTTCATCAATTAAAAATTTTTATAAATATGGATTCTTTAATTATCGGGAATTAAATATAGAGATTAAATGTCCATTAAGATAAAACTTGAATTTTCGAAATTTTCTTATATATTAGTATCTCTATCTACTGATTTAAATCTTTAATACCACTGTAAACAGTACATCAAGCAAGTAAAAATCGCAGAAATGTATCTGCATGCGAACAATATGTTCTCCTTAATACGAGAGGTTCCTAAGATGACGATAGACTATAGCTTATCTTCTTCGTCCGTTCTATCCGCTGCGAAGAGAACTTCGAAGTATCAAAGGAATGCAAAAAGGTTCGACCAAGCTGAACGACATCAAAGGCACATTTTGTTTCCTCAGTTCTGCGCACATTCTTATGTCCGCCACTTTTCATTTTCATTTTCCCTTTTAGAATATCCTCCGTCTTCCGGACGAAAGATATTCCAATTCTCCCCCTTCTAACGTTCCCTTTTCCTCTTTTGCAGACGGAGCGTATGCAAAATAGTTTAAGATAGATGATACATATGGATGCCTCTTGACACGCTTCTCGCGTTGATTAGGTTTTGATCATTCAATCTTGAAATTGACGTAGAAAAACATAAAGCAACCGCTCGTTCAATTTGACGACTTGAAGCAAGAATCAATAATAAAAGCTAAATTTTCTTTAATTAAATATATTTTCATATTTTATTATATTATATAATATTGTATAATTTATTTGTTTTTCAATTTAATATAAATATAAATTTTAATTTGGTTTAATTTTAAAATATATTATACCGTAATTTACAATTTATATTGTATTTCATCAATATTATATATTATACACAAAGATTAAAGATTTATTACACGGAGTATATAAAGATGTAATGTAACTAAAAATATTTTAAATAATATACATAGTCTCCGGATATTGGGATTTAATTGAGTAAAAACGGATATCTAGTGCATTAATATTTGAAGTTCTCGGAAAGTGCTCGTGGCTTTTCGGGACTTCTGAGGAGGGGGACGCTAATGCGAGCTGACTAAACATTTGGAATTTCGTACAGGCTATTACTGTTTGCTTCGACATTCTAAGTACATGGTATGCGGATGTCCAAGTCGTAATAACTATTCGGAATTTTGTTGACTAGTTGGTCAGTTTTACATATTTGAGGAACGACAAAATAACGTGAGTGAGCAAGAATTTCTCCAATTCGGGAAACTCTCGAAAACAACGTCCTTAGTGTATCTTTGGTATCTTTTATCTAGCGCAAGCATCCAATGGTAATTTTTATTACGATTGCCTTTTAGCTTGCAACGCCGCTCACGAAGTTTTATCTTCAATTTTTTAAATTCTTTCGTTTATACAATTTTTTTTATTTTCAATTTAACAAGCCTCGCTTAAGAATTTCAGGGTTTGCCTATCTACGTTAGCACTATATTTTCTGAACAGATAGCATAAAAAAAAAAGAAAAGAATTTTGTATTAAACAATTTTTTTTCAACGCTGTATCATTTGTACACTTTGGTGTTGCAAGTGTATTTTACATACAAAAGTGCGAAGTAAAAGTTAAATAAGTTAAAGATGTAAAAAAACAAACATGTATACACGAACTTATATATAATTAAAATCATCATCAGTGATGATTTTCTAAAATTTCTGCCAAATTTCTTATCGCTAATTTCACAATCTCCATATTATACAGAGGTATAACAATGATGTACAAATAATTGAAGTTTTACATTATATTGTAATATTATAAACATTGACATTTTGAAGACTTATCTACGTCTTGGCATTATTTCAAGATCGTACGTGACAGTGCAAACTCACTCCTTTATCGAAGCACATATGCAGTGCTCGCAGTTCACCCCCGAGGGTTAAAAGGATATGATGGTGCCGTAATACTACCACGTATTCCACATTTATTGCACGTTTGATGTGCAACATAGTAGATAGATATAGTTTATTCTAATGCGAACGTGCGGTACGCCTTTATAGCGCAGCGCTAGTGGTAGAAGCAAAGTGAGGTCAGCCGTGTCTGACCACAAACGTCGTTTTCACTGAAGCAATTCACTTAAAGTATCTTATAAGTATTTATTATAAACTTAATCTACCTATCTCAGTGTCCTTTCTATCTGTCGTTATTATCTGCTTCATGATTTGTGTGAATTAATATATTAAACTATAGTATATAATGAAGATACAAGCGTGATAATATAAGAGATCGATATGTTTAAAGTGTTAAAAATGTTGAAAAAAATTGTTAGTTTTTTCGAATACGATTCTTGATACGATGGAAAATTAATGAAGCCGATTGAATGTCGCAAAAGGTGATTCTTTGATCTGATGAGTAGGTTATTGCGAGATTCATTACACTCCATGTTACACAGAGAATAAAGGGGCTGACGCTCCTCTCATCAAGAGTCAAAAGCAGTAGTTCGTCAATAATTCAGAGGAAATTTCAGACCAGGGATAAGCCCGACGGCAACCGCATTTAATTTGCGACAAAGTCCGTGGTTGCCGAAGTACTGTGAGACGATGACGACGTGCGCGTGTTATCGCGTGAAACATGCAGCGCGTAATATCGGCCGTGTGCAAATTGCTCATAAATATTTTCACTTAATTTCGCAAATCTAGAGTGCGTCGCACAGATAACAACGGTTCCGTCAAGCTCCTCGGTAACGTTCGTTTATAATTAAAATCATAATTGCGAAATAGCCAGCCGACTGCGAGGTGATCTAACTTCTCATTTTGGAGCAACGCAGCTCTGGGTTTAAGATCGTACAATGATTTATTACCGCGCAACGTGATAATTCTCTACGTTTGTTCTGCAAATAAAAAAACATTCATCAATGCGATACAATTTAACACGTGATCAATAATGAAATGCCAATTATACGTATATTTGTATTTATATTTATTAATTAACGTAAATACAGAATCAACTTCCGCGCATTTTCAAATATAATTTGAATTAATTAATTATATTTGGAAATTTGAAGGTATAAATTTAAACATATCTAAAAAAATTAATTTAAAAGCGGAAAAATTAATTTCAAAATAAAGAATATTTTTTTATATAAGAGAAATTATAATAAAAAAGGAGTTTTTAAACTTCCCAGTGAGAAATGACGGTTCGAAAGATATCGAATTGACCTAAAATGCATCGAACTGATTTTTTCGACCAATCACTTCTCACTAGGTTATTAATATAATTATGCTTACAGTCCATCGAGTTGCGTATTGTCCTTTTAATGGTATTATCCTTTTCCTTTTCTTTTTACTTATACTTTCTATGAGTTATGTGACGAGGTGATAATTTATTACAACTATAATATCGTTATCGTATAACGTCAAACTTTATGGAGGATTATCTAAATGTTGATATGATATCATTATGTCACATTTGCTTTCCTCGTTGCAGCAGCACAAAAGTCGAATTACAGAGCCGCGGACGACCTCTTTGACTCTCCGTCGTGGTCGGAAACGGGAAACTTTATCGATAGTTTCGCATTCCCCGCCATTAAACGCGGCTTTCGCATTCAACTGAATCCCGAAGTATCTCGCTAATGGGTACACCCAGGCTTTTGTGCGTTAAACTCCGAATGAATCGTCACCGCATTGCCGCCGCGACATCGCTACTAACAAACGAAGGCATAAATCGACTGTTATTTTACAGTGCGCGAGCATTATATATTTTTTTTATCAAAAAAACATGAAAATAACATGTGCGCAATACGGGTCTGCAATTTGAAGCAGCAAAGTTATAAAGAGCCTCCGATTACGGAGTATCGTGTGGTATATATTGAAATATTATTCCGACGGTGAATATCGAAATTGCAGAACCATTTTTCATCTCGCGGATTATTTTTTTTCCGACAGCTCGAATGAGAGCGGTTTATTTTAAATGTGTTGCTTGTTTGGGAAATATCATGAAAATATTATATGGGAATTATAATAAAAGATTAAAAATATACTGCATGAAAATATACGAACCATTTAACGTTGTTCATAATATACCTATATATCACATAATATATGACATTTAATTTCTTTTACAAACAGTTATTTTATTTTCAACGTTTTCCATATAATAAGTTGCTAGATTATTATTTATCCTGTTTTATGATGGTCCATTTTATGACTTTTCATATTAGCAAAATATGTGTTTAGATGTTTAAAATAATTTATTATTAAAAAAAAACAGATTAGAGTAAACTTGGAAAATTTTGGTAATTTCGGAATCTCATTTAAATGTACGTTATAAATGTGTGTAACATTGAACTTAACCCTGTTGTCGTAAAATGGAGCCTATAATAAATCTCCAATTTAATAATAACAAATTCCATTAATCTATAAATAAAGAAATTTTTAAAAAAGTAAATTTATATATCATGGATTAAGTCTGCTGCGGTTTAAATTTAAAGAAAATTCAATTCCAAATTCAAAAGTATAGTTCTATCTATTGATCATATACTTTGCCGGATATTATATATAGCATTTCATATATGGTATTATATTGACGTGTATATTTTCCAATGATTTCCAACACTCGGACAGTCAACGAAGCAAATTGCAAATTTTCATTGTCGCGGAACATGGCACAATGATCAAACAGCCGATGGATCCACATTCGACGGGAGTGTTCGCTGGAAACGTTTTCTAGAAGTACTCTCTCGTGCATATTCATGGTGGTTGGCTGAACACTCGATCGATTGCCAATAGACACCACGAGCCAGTATGGAGGCTAATTCTGGAACGCGAAAACGTTAGCCACGCGGAGTTGTCCGTGACCAAGAAGACGAACAAAATAAACTACTAGATAATAAAAGTCGGATGTAGCAAAATTCAGCTCGTATGCAAAACTAAATCGATAAATATAGACCAAGTAAAAATAGACCAGAACAAAGGTAGACCAGATTCACAATTTGTCGAACCTGGTGCCACACATTAAGTGACGCTGGTGAACAAACGATAAATTTAGTGTCGTTTTATTTTTCAACTGAAATATTGACATTACAATCACGATACAATATAAGCTGAATGAGTCAATGAATTTTGGAGACAGAATAAATTGGAAAACTAAAGTTTGAGTAAATAACTATGTAGAATTGCACCGTTTTAAAATAAATGATTTGGATGACATTTCGCAATACATTTCGTCGCGAGTTTTCATAAAATTATGGATTTATGTTCTATATTTTAGGAATAATCGAGTCGGAAATAAAAAATAAAATAAATTTCAAGCGGGTCGTGATGATGGCGCATAATAATTTTTATCTTTTTACGGGCAACGTAAATGCGCAACGTTCATTCTCCGAAATGTGACGAATGTATATGTCGGGCAATGATTTTTACACGAGCTCGAAGCGACACAATGCACTCTTGCGCTCATATGCAACATTTTCCCGTTGCACAAAGTGGATGCACGGCAGAAGTGCGATGCGAATATCTCCCAGTGGCCGGCTTATGTATATGCATTGCGGTTGAATGCTTGTTCGGTTGTCAATATCGATGTCAATCGACTGTTGTCCAAATTGTAACAGCTCGGTCCTCCAAGAGTGAGCAAACGGACATGTCATGATGGCACACGTGTTGCTCAAGGTTGACGATTTTGTATTCGCATTCTAGCGCGCATTTGCAATGCATAACGTCGCTCCACTTAAGTCTCGCTGATTTCGAATTGAATAGGTAAGAAGTGAATAACGTGTGTTAAATTAAAGATGACGTCCGCACGGAATGAGGAAGTCCCAGGTTCGAATCCTGAGGTAATATTTTTCGCGATAAATTTTCTTTATCTAATTTAGGGACGATGGGACTTATTAGCGCCAAAAATTAAAATTGATGTCGATTTTAAGTTGGTGATTTACTGCGTTTAAGGTAGTTGTTTCACGACAGTCAAAACAAAAAATTTATGCTAGAGTACATCGTACAGTCAGTTAGTAGTCGTAATTCCTAAGTCCAAAACTTTTTGCTGTTTATGTACTATTTCTAGCCAATCCCGTACGACTAACTGCCCGTTTGAAAAATCGGGCAACAGACGCAATAATAGACGCAAAAAGAAGAAAGAATAATAGACGCAATAATAGACGCAATAATTTTTTCATTATTTCTTTAATAATATTTCGGAAACTGTGTAGTAAGCTATAATAAAACTATCTTTAAATAATAAATTAGTTGTTGTTTAATATTACTTTAGTTTTTTATAAAAATCGTAAGAAAAGTTTCTAAGTTAGAACGATATTTATAACGAAAATTTTCAGTATCCCGTATAGTACAATGTATAAGACTCTCAAAAACTCGAACTTTGAAATTAAATATCTCCAAAACTGTGTAGTCCATAAATTTCATTTTGCACCAGTCGATGCAGAATCACTTAAATAATAATCTGTCAAAGTTTCAAAAAAATCCTAAGAAAACGCGTTTGGTGGAACAACTACCTTAAAGACCGATAAACCAAGTCGGCACGCAGCTCATTGACTGGCTACTAAGATCCAGCTCTGAGTTCAAGCGCTTTATATATTCTATTAAATTAAAGCATTGATATTTTCAAGTTTTAATGCGCTGAACGTCCTACTTTCTAGAGTAATAGCACATGGCAACGAATTATGAAGCAAAATAACTTTCCAAAAATTAACATTTCTCCATAAAAAGTTAAGAAATAATACAATCTGTGTCTAAGAGTGGGAAAAAACTTGCAGTTTTCGTTACAGTCACCAGCCCGCTTTTATTTTCTGCTTCTGTAATCACGGAACAAGTGAAAACTCGGCTTTCTCAACTGCGGATAAAGATGCGCCGATGCCAGTAAATATGTACACGAACTTTCTAGGGTAAAAGGGGGTCGCAGGGCTAAGCTTTTCCCATCCCCTCGCGTCCCCGTCCGAATTAATGGGCACTCGCTACAGCGGGCGCATTTACTCGATATTTTACTCGTGCCCTAGTGCATTGGAAAAAGTTTAACGGTGGCGTTTTTCCACGACGACAAAAAGGAGCAGCCATCAACGGTTGCTACCTCTAACGCTGCCACCCTTCGTTGTCAGTCGCTCGACAGCTCGTAGACTTCCAACCCTTTCTACAGCGAAAAATTCTCGCCATCTCAGTGGAGGGTGCAATCGGAACGATCGGTGACTGTGCGAAAGGAGGACAATTTGCTTCGTGATTGCAACTATCCGCCGTGCTTATCCTTTATAGCTACAAGAATACACAGCTGTAAGTATCCTCATGATTTTTAGGGAAATATTATCGGGAAGTTCGACATTAAAAACACCGCAAATAATCTTTTTTTACGCGATTCTTTTAAATAACGTCGTAAATGTATAAAAAAATTCTTACATAAACAAAGTTAAAAATGCGATGGAATGGATCTTTTTAAGAATTAATCTAGAAGTATCAAATGACAAAATTACGTATTTCAATTTACGCTCATTTTATTGTAAATAGAATTTTGATTTAATCGGTGGAATATTTGATATTAACCCTAATCCCTCCAACCAGAGTCGTTTATGCTCTTCCCCATTTCTAACAGTCGTTAGTTGTAATATGCGTTTTTCAACAAATAATTGTTATAAAAAAATATTTAAACAAATAATTTTCAAATTTTTTTTACATTGATTTTTAGCCAAAGGTATAAAGAGATTATAAACATTTTTGTGAAATTTTTCGAAGCTATTAACATAGTGAAAAACGCACGTGACCCTTTGGTTGGAGGGATTAAGTTGTGGAAAAAACGTTGGGAGGATTAGGATTAAATCCAAAAAGAAGGGTAATATTTGACTGCAAACTGGCTATATAATTTCTTTATTTATATCCACCATTAAGGTAATTTATATCCACTATTGGGTTAAATATAATGATGTTGAACATAATGTTTATTATATGTATATGTTTATTGTATTATATGTTAATATAATAATGTTGAACATAATGTGCAAATACAAAATATAAAGAGAGCGTAAAAGTGAGAAGATAATATTTGACTTGCTTTTCGTTGAAATCAACTCGTGAGCTCGTAATATATTCGGCACATTAATTTAGAGCATCGCAACGCGGTGTAGACGAACGAGGGTGTTAAAGACGCGGGGGAATATCCGCGCCAGCTGACGGTGCCGGCACTTGAATGGTGTTTCGTTGCTCGTGCACGCAGAACCGATGTTGTGCGAATATATCCCGTAAGCCCCATATACAATCTCGAATCCCCCAGATTCACCGCAGCAGCGTGGTAAATGGCCTGAGGCATCGCTCGCCTCTGAACTGCGATCGGGAGAGATAGAGAGAGGGAGACCCGTGTAAAGCGAAACGTGTACGCAATGTCAAGATGTTTGAGCGGAACTCCAGCTGAGAAGACTGGAATTATCATCATATTATATAGCAGATGTTGCGTCAATCCTGTACTACAATCAGACATAAACTTATCGTCGATTAGAACGCAAAGTCAAAATTCTTCTTTAAGATTTTCTCTCAACATCACATGCGAACCGAACACCTGTCTGTTAATAAGTCCCTTCTTTTGCTCCTCGAAGAACGTTTCACGATAAAACTAGCATCCCTCATAAAACGTAGCTCGCTCCGTGCGAGCATTGTAGCGTGTACCATCGCAATTTGCCACTCAACCTAGAATCCGTGTTTGCCAAATAGTTCGTCCCGGGTGTACGTGTGCGACTGCACCTGCAACCACCCCAGCTTGGCGACGTGTGTGCCAGCAGTTCCATCAGCGATCGGCAACATCCGCAAGACGAGCGGCATCGACACTTTGTCGTCCCTCACCTTCCCCTCACCGTTCTCGCAAGCAAACTCGTGCTCTTGCGAGCTTAATGGGGAACGGATAGTAGAACGAGTGGAAAGGAGTCAACAATCCGTCCGCGTAATTGGGTAACTCAAGAACGAGCTCGTGTGGAATGGAGTTCCGCTCGATCGTTACCCTCTTGGATATACTCGGTAATGTCTAAGATAGGTATCGAGGACTCTTGAAATTTTTGCATTTTGTACGCAGAACCAAAGTTTCTTGGATACGAAATTCTGGCATACGATACTCAAGTTTGCTATCGGGGATCTTAGATAGAATGGCCAGATTCCTTTGTTTTTCCGTGAAATTAGAACGACAGAAGGAAATTAGGACACTTGGCACGAGAACAAACCTAAGAGACTAATGAAGTTTTTTCGAATCTTTTTGCCAAAATGATAAATGTCATATTTATTAATTCTTCTCTAAGTGTATCGCATAAAACATAAGTGTCTGTCGTATAAAAATTATTAATTAAAATTATTATTATTAAAAGTTACAATGAAACATTAATCAATATTAATAGCGGTATATAATCTCAAAAAATAAAAGGGATGAAAGCGAAAGACGCTTTAACTTTTTAGTTATATTGTAAATATAAAATTTAATAACTGTTGAAAATTCGTAATTATACTTTGCGTAAAGACTCAATATATTTATAAAGTATAATACAATAGTTAATTATAAAAGAAGAAAAGAAGCATGTTTCACTTTTAACACCTTTTCAACGGCAAAGTATCGCATTCAAAGGTGTTGGTTTTATCAGTCACCGGATATCCTTCCAATATAATTGTGTTTTTCTAAGGATATAAGGTCGGGTGATTGATATCATATCGAATCGATCGGTCTCTTATTTCCAATTTCCCGGCAAAGTGCTGTGAATCCATCGTAAAAGCCTCCATATATTGCGGTTCTTTTTCAATAATTTTATCCGACTCTATACAAGCTGACCTTAATCTTAAATCCTGAGGAACACTCATTCGCTTGGAGCTGTCGAAAGAAACCTGTACATAGACTAATAGCGAAATATTCGAAAAAATGATGTCATGTACATAAGAAGAAGCCGGAGATGGAGTTTCGGGCGTGTAATGCAAGTCGCTTCGATAGGTATCTCATCAGGCAAGGAACAGCCCTCGTAACTGTAAATGAGTCGAATCTCGAACGAGCGTGGGGAGAAGGAGGGAAGAAGAGTTTGCAGAAGTAGGAAAAATAGCGGAAAAAGTTTTAAGTAGTTCCCGAAGTTTTGCAATCGATACTGTCACCAGCAACGACCGAATAAATTCACCTCGAATCGTTTTCGTAAACTCAAGTCCGTCCACGATTTATCGCAGGATCGCTCGCAACGACAGTATCGAGGCTATCGAATTAGCTCGACGACTTCATGAAACATCGGAAGTCGCCGTTCTTTCTAATAGGATCATAGTCAAAAGAAGAGGAGAGAATTCTAGCGCAAAACACAGCTCTCTAAATGGTTGTCCTAATGTCTGTTTGCACCGTTTTAAATCTTGTCGCTTTAAACGTTGAGTAACCATTCAGAATCGCACAACAGCTGAATCAAATAAAAGTGTAACTAATCGTATTAGCAACGCTGACTGTATGTCAAATTGATATCGATAACTTCGATATTGAAATAACCGGCTTATCTATGGTTGTCGATATCTGATATCTTGAAGAAAGCCGGAACGAAGTTAAACGTGAAAAAGGATCAATAAAATGCGATAGTAATGTGTAATATAAATTTAAAAAAAATTCTGGTAAACCAATCGCGTGCAGCGAAACGGTATCGCGCGATTTTCTTCACGAGGTGGCCACAGGCCAAATTTTCCAATTTCGTCCCTTAATCGAGCATCGGGCAGTGAGCATCGTTTATTCTGGTATTTATTCGTCAATATCGCGCGGGACGCGTATATCGCGTGCCCGTATTGCACCCAAGAGATTAAAATTGCGATGTATTACTCCGATCGAAACAGGCTGGCATATAGACCGTGCCCGGAACACACGTGAATGCATCCCACGAATGTTAGCGTTACCTTCCGCTACGTCCGCGCCGCTATTGTGATTTATGGCCCGTGTAATGCGAATCGCAAATTTACCTCAGAACCAAGACTATACGATGGAATAGTTTGTCTGCGAGCACAAATATATTTCGAAATTTTTACGACAAAATTTGCTTGGCAAGTTTCTCCTTACGTACGTCAATCTTCGTTAATTTGACATCAATTTTATTCCTTTTCACATTCATGTAATTTCTTCTGACAAAAAATAATTACTTGGGAATTTTATTATCGCGTGAAAAAAGTCTTTTGGATAAATTGAAATTGTGGTTTGATCAGTCTAGATTTAATGTCAGGCGGTTTAATTATAATCAAATCAATATTCTTTCGCGATCTAAATTTTGTGCGATGTTGATCTTATAATGTTAAAGACTAAGTAGTGAGTTTCGCTTTGCACATGTAGCATTTCGTCGATTAAAATGTAGAACTATTTTTTTAAGTAATCACCTGGCGATTTTTTCATCATGTGGAAAAAATTATATATTTCGAAAAGATTGAAAATTGAATATAGCTTTCAGAAAAGTAGGTCTACTTTAAACTGCGATTTTCTTTTTAAATTTTATAATACATACAAGTTACTTAATGAGTTTCCCTTTACACACAGAAAGTTTCGGTTCAGCTGGAATTTTAATCGAACATCTACATTAAATATTTGAATAGTCCATTTTTGGCAAAAATTCTTTTTCCAAATTTGAGCATTTCATCACGAGTGAAAGTTATCTAGCGAATTTTATACGACGAACAAAAGTTTCTGCAATTTGATACATATTTTAGCCAAGCCACATTTGCATTGAATGCTGGAATAGGTGGTCTTGTACCGAGAAAATCTTCCTTCAGGTCCGGATCTTTACAGCCGGAAAACCTTTGTCATTCACAAAAGTTTTATGGGGCTGAATTACAATATGTTTTTATCATAGTCGTATTTTTCATCTGCTTTTATACAACACGATGCAGTTATAAAAATTTTTTTCTTTCTAGCTTTAATAATATAACACGTTTATAGTTTTTTGTGCTATTAAACTTGTATGTGTTTTATTTGTATGTGTGTGTGTGTGTGTGTGTGTGTGTGTGTGTTGCGCATTCATACGCACATAAATTTATAAAAAGAGTTTATTACAAGAAACTCTAAGATAAATACATAAAAATATGTACCTTATATTTTTAATAATTAATTAAATTAAAAGTTAATATTTAAACAAATTCTTAATTTAAAAATTTATAACTTTATTCTTTTCCTATATCAAAAACGGGCAAAGTTATAAACTTTCTTTACATATTTTGTCCGTAATATTCTTGTCATATTAGCTGTTTTTATCTTTTGTTTTATGTGAAATTAACAAACAAATATGTGTGTCTTGTTGTATAATGTAACGAGCCGATAATACGTGGTTTTAAGAGTAAGAATACTATACGATAGATATACCAGGTATATACAATACAATCGCTCTGATTCTTGTTTGTCACAAACCTAACTAGAATGTAGATTCTGATTTATTTACAAAACGGCAGTAACGCCCAAGGGTTGCTTGGAATTGACACAAAGGGACAATATTATACGCTGCACTATCGCAGTATACACGAGTTAGCCATTTTTGCAGTACACTGCACGGAGATTGTATTTTTGCCCCATTTTATGTAGCTTGAGGGGCATTTTTTTTCATTTGCTTAAGATTTATATATCAATTTTCATCATTCGCTCTCTCGGTTTTAGTACAATTAACGATAACAAGTAACCTGAACCCAACTTACCGCAGTCAACTTTTTTCTTATATAACTTAATCATCATTCATTGTGTTGAAACACATGAAAAAAGCATCAAATCATGTCTAACATGAATCGCAAGTTAGCTTTTCGTCATTTTCGTTAAAAATCCGCGATACAGAAGGGACGCAATGGTGAATTTGGAAGTTCGCACATAACACAGAAAGTTGTAGAGTAACTTTCTATGGAAAATTCGACAAATGAAAAGTTTCGGAGTGTTTCATAATTCCGCAAATGAAGGGTGAAACTATCCACTACATTTGCGCGCTGTTGCGGTGCATTCTTTCGTAATTAGCTAAAACCGTTTTCTAGGGTACGCAAGAATTCCGCGTGATCGATATCTGGCGTCATAAGAATGGCTATTAAAAAAAAAAGAAGGAGGAGACCGTACGCGGTGGCGCGAGATTCATCGAGCTCCGTTTCTCGCTAATTTCCCGCTAGCGCGTTGTTTTTAATTTGTCCTAATTAACACAGCAATTAGGCGCGGCGGTCACGTAAGCTGTCGCGGCGCAAGTCGACGACCGGCTTATCCGGGAATTACTTTCTCAACTGTGCGCCGTAAGCTCAATGCTTCCCATATGTCTTTTTTTAATTAAAACCACCCGATCGCGCACCTGCCGTAACCATCGTATTAAGAAAATATTTCTATTCCGATGCCTCTCTTCCATTTCTGAAGCACAAAATAGCCGCGTTCTCGCAGTACGCGTGAGAGTACGCCGCCCATTATTTCACTTTAAATCCAGCAGGATTTTCCATTTTTCCCGACGGTGCTAGCCATCTATACTCTGTCCTCGGATATCTCCCGGAGACTGGAAGTTATTGCTGCTTGGAACGTGCTTTATTTCCATTATTATTTGCTCGCCGAGTTTTCGAGCGCGAACAAGGTGGTTCGGAAGCTCATTATAATAATATCGGCCGAGCGTTTGCATTGAAATGATAGTTTGCATTCACACTGTCCGTACATCGCCGCTCGACAAGTTACACCTTTTGTCTATTCCTACCACTTTGTCTGTTACTTTTACCTATCTATTATTCTTTAAGGTGGATTCACCTATTTAGTTCTCATGAAGGATTCACTTGAAACTTTGATAGGATGCAGAGATAGGCGATAGAAATAAATGCTAAAAATTTCAGGGTAGGTCATCGACCTAAATAAAGAGTAATCAATCGATGAAAATCAATATTTAACACGGGATTACATAGGGGTCATGTTCATAACGATGGTTATTAGTGAATGTTATTGGTTATAAGCGACATCATTGGAAAAGAGTTATGATATAGAATTCGATCTGCTGAACATTATTTCGTTGAGAAAATCACATGTTATTGACCTTACAAAAAAGATATTCAGTTGCAAATAGTAAATGTAACCGTATTACATAACACAAGATGCAATTTGACAACGTTGCCCCTCTACGATTTCCATTTTCCCGCCAGGTTTAAAATCTATATTCGGATAAATAAAAAATAAATAAGTAATATAAAAAAGTAATAAAAAAATTTTTTGTAGCGTTTTTTGCTATAATCGGATATTGGGTCTTTTATTATCTAAATAACATGAATGCAATAGTTTTCCGACTAAGATTCTCTTTCTATGATCAAAAAACTGAGAACCCTATGGCGAGCCCTCGCTGGGTATGGCCCGCGTGAATCCACCTTAGCCCGCGAACAACGTAACCACCTTCGAGCGAAATTATTTGCGTAATGATTACTATTATCCAACTTCGCACGTCGTTCTTTCTAAAATGTCACATCACTAAGAGAGAGATTTAAAAATACATACGAATACATATTACGTGAAATAAAGTATGTTCACTAGTATCACCTACGTGATAACAAGCGTCGTGCATAACGCTCAAGCGTGCCTTGTCAGAGGTTTTACCTTTGCTATTCACTGAATTTGTTATCTTCCATTGCGATAGCGTTTAGAAAAGCTGCGTCTAGAAAGCAACTATGGCACGTTTCAGAGCGACGACGTGATTTTTCGCGACGCGACTCGTTCACGGATTACTGCAATCTGGTACGCGCAACTTTTCTGTCGTCACGAAATTAATGCACTCGGCGACAGCTGCTTTGACAGTCGTTATTGAAATTCCATCGATAGTGAGAAAATTTTAATAACATCTCCGTCGTTTCAGCAGAGCGACGGAGAAGCCGGAAATAAGAAAGCAGGCTGTAAGTGAAGATTAGATCCAGAGGGTGTAGATC
Source organism: Crematogaster levior (assembly GCA_901521435.1). NCBI lineage: Eukaryota > Metazoa > Arthropoda > Insecta > Hymenoptera > Formicidae > Crematogaster > Crematogaster levior. The sequence continues at coordinate 136,539 of CABEGB010000805.1, forward strand.
AAGAAAAATACCATTCAGCACGTGCGTTTACATAAACTTTTTTTTCCACTGATAAAACACGCATTTATCAAATCTTCCGTTTTTACCTGCATCTGTTGAAAAGATTGAAAACAAGATCGTTGAAAGATGTATGACGCATTGTAAATGAATGTGGTTCTATTTTAAAATTACTTGCGTTTTAAAGTTCGACATATTAAGTCGGCACGAATCTTAGATACTGTGTTTTAAGTTCGACTATTAGTCGGCAAATCATTAATTGGCCATCAAAGATCCAGATCTGAAAAATTCTTGGCGTTTTAGATACATTTCTTACTTATGTAATTTACGGTCTAGAAGAATGTAATATTTGTGTTGTCTATTTTTAAATAATTAAAAAAATTATCAGAATTGCGTATAGTTTTTGTTATAATGTAACTACTACTTTTATTTTTTATGCATATAACTTCGCGATAAGACGACGACAAGAATAAATTTCTGTCACCACGAACACGAATGATTCTAATTACAGTTTTCTAAGAAGAAAATCACACAGCTCCCGTAAATAGAAGCGCCGCGCCGCTGATTGCGGAATTAATTGTTCCCCTCAGGAATTTGATCGGCAATAATTAAATCTCGCGCACTGTTTATAAAGTTTCTGGAGCAGAACATTTTTCTAACACGGGACGCTCCTTTTATTTTGTTTGTGCGTAAACGATTCGCCATTTGTTGCGGCTAATGACTTCTCGCAGACCGTCGAGTAAATCACATTCGTACAAAATGAGAAAAATGTGCCCTGCGTAAAATACACAGGCGGTATTATAAATCTTTGGTTTCGCAGTTCCTTCCTTCATTCTACGGATTCTTGGTTCCCGTAGCTCTCTCCCTTTCATAAATCCTGGGAACATCGTGGATACCATGTTTCCAGGAATTCTTAATTCCACGGTACCTTGATTTCGCAAAGTCTCACAATTCCGCAAATCAATACCTCTGTAGATTTTGTATAACATACACAGGGATTCCGGAAACGAAAGAAATCTAGGAAATTTGTTCAAATATAAGAAAGAATTTCCTCTTTGACGATTTTTCCGACGAATCTTGAGATAAAAAATTTCTTTCCGTTCCGTTCTCTCCTTTTTATATAACAATGATTAGCCAAATACAACGTGTTTAATTATCGGATCACGACACGCGTAACTCGTGAACAAGAATAGTGCGTCAGGAGAATCGGGAAAAATCCAACTTCGAAGGACCCTCGCGAATGATAGCACCCAGTCGGCTTTCTATTCAGCTCGCACGAGCGAACCGGGACTTCTTTGGATCGGCGACGTCTATCCTTTCACGAGAATGGAGCGGTGAGATGGGACGAGCTTTGAACTCTTATCAAAAGTGCATTTCAGCGCGAGCGACGGACGGGAATGCCCGGAGTTTTGAATGTAACGCGGCAACCGACAATGAGATTACAATGGAGCCTCGCGGCTCGCGACATATTCAAAGTGTCGCATTTATACAAACTTATCAGTACACAACCCCCGTCTTCGGACGATAATAATAAAAGACAGTCTGGGGAGAGGAAGGGAGCGGGGATTTTCACGCGAGAGATAACACAAGTTTTATTGTCGCAGAAAATCAGAAAAGTTAAACGTTTGAAAAATGCGATGAAAGTCGAGATATCTCTCTTTTATCCTATTCAAACACTCACTCATACACGTAAATAAATGTATTGAACGAGTAATTGTGACTCGTTTTCCTTAGAAGAAAATTTCTTTCGTACACACACACTAGAAAGTAATGCAATGAGTAATTTTCCAAAATAATATTGATATTGGTATTATAAAATTATAAGTTTTATTACTAAAATTACTAAAATTATAAGTTTTATTTCTGAAATTTAAATATTTAAATTTAATTTACCTTTTAATACTCTTTGTACTCAAAGTAGTCAATGCAAACTATGTAAGTCTCGAAAGCAAAAGAAAATAATTGAGTAGAAATTATATCTGTGCGGAAAAAGAATGCAAATGAGAAGCAATAAGCAGATAATATAAACTATAATACATTTACGGTAATATTAAATCTCCTTTGATCGCTCATAAAACACACTTAATCGTGTTTAATTAACAAATGATATCTGACAGATAATAATATTCATAATTATTTTACGAGGGCACGGGTACTCATGTTCCAAAGCTCATATATGTATGTATAATACATGCATAACTGGAGGGTTAACAGACAAGCTGTTTCCAGACTCATCGTCGACTAAGTGCTATTGTTCTTCCTGCATGATCCTAAACGAGCTGCCCATTGTCTACCCTGAATTTGGTAAATTTGCGTTTGCGGTTATCCGACTACGTAAACACAAACCGGGAAGAAGCATTAGAGTACAATGGAGAGGTGAATGCAGGCTGTAGATAGCTACAGTAATTATTTGTTATCTTGAAATTCTTTGATTCTTCAATTTGGAGTTGATCTTTCTTGGCAAAAAAAAACATTCTCGTCTCGTTACATTTTACATTTTTGGAATTTTTATGCATATACATTGTCGATTAAGTGTCATGAATAAAAAGTCTCTTGAGATAAGTCTGTTCGCAATTACCCGAAAAATGTCACGGATCCATAATGCAGAGTCTACGTCGAATTTTTATCAAAGAGACCGGCGAGGCATGAAGGTTTCTGAGGTGTCATAAGAAAGGGTGAAGTCGAAAAGTTCGGCAACTTCTCTCTCGGAGATGAACCAACCCATGCAAATGCCTCTAGGTGGAAGCATCTCGATTCTTCTCTCTGACAAGCAAAATCCTGCCGCAACTTGCCAACCTCGTGAAAGCAGGAACAGATTAGTTTTCATCGGATGATCGTCTCCTCTCGGGATGAAACTTTTCTCCCTCTTTCTGTCTCTCTTAGGCGATCGCGATGGTCTTTCCGGATGGACCTATTTGTAGTTTCGGCACGTCGGTCGGTCTCGACGTCGCCGGTCCAGCAACCCAGACCCTAAACCGGAAAATCCCGATTCCGATTTCTTCGGCAGTGTCGTGGGAGAACCGCGAGACCTGCGTTGGCAGAAGATCGGTATATCCGGGGGAGCCGACAGGGTATGAAGCGCGCTCTGATTGCACAAAGAGGTGGCGAAAAAGGAAAGCGATTGATTGCCAAGGTTTTGTGGCGCAACATTTGGAATCTTCCCCGAGTCTACTTCAGAAACACAATGCACCATCTTCCGATATGATACGACTTATTTTGCCGTGTTTGCCTCCTTGCAAAGTCTCCTTGCGAAAGTCTCGACGATTGCGAGATGTCGAAAGTTCGTAATTGTCTTGTCGTCGGTGCGCTGTAAACTAGCTTAATTACGGAATATTCATCGTGTCGTCCATTCAAACATAGAAAAATCTTTAATATTTACGGTTGATGAAAAAAATATTTCTTGAGTCTCGATTTTTTTAGTGGCTACGTGATCAATGATTCAGGTCACATTCATACACGTTCGTACACGTTAAATTTCACGAGAATTAAATCGTATCATCAATTAAATCAATTTCTTGAATATTAGATTATTTTATACTTGGAGCGATGCGCTTTTTAAAGGATAACTTTATTTAATGATTAGCTGGAAATATATAGAAATTGAATATTGAGTACGTATCCGAAATGTAATCTTTATTGATTATCATTGATAAGTGTATGAAATATAACAACAAAATTGACCTTAATGTCGATACATAATAGTAGTAACATGCTGCGATGCAAATCTAGTATTAAATTAACTATTCATCGTGTGCATTATGTCTATACTAATATATAAAGAAAAAGTCTGTTTCTTTGTTACTGTATAACTCAAAAACTACTGAACCGATTTCCTCCAAATTTTGACACCATATTCTCATATACACTAGGACAGACATAGGCTATATAGCATGTCTAAAAATATTTTCATTATCCAGAAATAGATGTTTTCATTTTTTATCATTTACGGCCATATTAACCCGTGTAGTACAGTGATGTCGCTAGGCGGCGCGCGGCTTCATCCACCCGCAAGCAGATTATATAAGGAACACTGTCTCCAGGTTTCTGTATTCGTGGATTTATTTGCCGGTTCTACTTGATTGCCACTATGCCTCGTACGATCAAATTTATCGAGATCTACTGCCCATGCTCGAAAAATATCACTTTCAATACGTATGATTCGGTCACACTATTATCTCGGGCGAAGCCGAGACGGGGGACGTTAGTTACCGATATATTTAAGGAATATCCGATGGAAAGCTCTAGAAATATAATTAGATAGTATGCGTGCATGTGTGAGAACAATTGCAATTAGTAGTTTATTCACAGCAATTCATAAGCAACATCTTAGAATTATGGAATCCGTTGCGATTGCGCCGGCGCGACGGGAAAGAAGTAATCAGATTGATTGCTACGATTGCAGTAGTGCTCGAGCACCGTCTCCCGCTATCGAAGAATACAATTGGCTTGAGTGCTCTCGGCTTGAGAAATCAGGTCAGATAAGTGCAGCCAATCATTAAGCGGATCCGTGAAGTCCCGTCGAATTGTTGTTATCTCTATTCTTTCGTCGATTCGTCGTTATCGTTGGGCTGGGCGGATCACTGGATACATCGAGAGTGATTTTAGGTGACGGCCTTATCGCATTTTTCCTTTCCCTGTCTCCTTCTTTTTTTCATATTATCTGTCGGTCAAGAGTACTGCAATGTTCTCGAAAGATGCACGCGAATAGAATTGAAATGATTGAAGCTATTGCATTCCAGATTCATAAGAGTGTCTACAGTCTTCCATAAATTTTTATATCTCTGCATATACCAAACGAGAGAATCTTTCGGAACAATTCGAAATAATTATACGATACATTGGTAGTTCTTCTTTAAACTGATAAAACTTTTTATAATGACATAATGACATTAATGACATTAATTATTTTAAATTATTGAAACAAACATGTGATATACGATTATTTCTCAGCTTAAGTAATGTTTGAAATATTTTATTAAAAATCTTTGTGAACTTAATATTCTCACTATTTTAAAAAATGTACACGGCACAGTCAAGTGCTAACTTAGTACTAATTTAGTGCTCTAGTCTCGAATTTAATCCTATTCATTCGCGCAAGAAATTTATATCAAAATTTGGGATGCTGCCTTTACGTAACTGAAAATTTTTAACGATGTATATCAAGTGTTTTTGCACGGGCTTATTTTTTCCCTTCTTATATACCAATTTTAAGTAGCTCACCTGTTGGCTCACCGGGTGGCAAGAGAAAGTCAAGCTTCGTATCGTGAGACAATTCGTGGTTGAAGGGTTAAATCTAAATCTTTAACAAGATTTCGCAGTTCGGAAGCTCCATTGTGTAACTTCAGTATTGTAATAGTATATTATTCGATCGATCAATCGAGAGAGAGAAAGAGAAAGGAGATTGTTGATATGAGAACAGGACGACACCTTATATTAGCACTCCCACTGCCACTGAGAAACACATAGAATACCGTAAACAAAAAATTGATATCAGAATTTTTTGCTAATTTTGTGTTCTAAAATATTACAAAGAGACATCAAAAATATTGACAAGAATATATTGGCTACAATAATCGAAGACATTGGTTATCATAACTGCATAAGAGTAAAACACAAAAATAATTAACCATATAAACTTGATTTAAATTGTTTCTTCAATCAAATACTCGAAAATATACTATTTTGGAATTTTTTGCTCACGAAACAACTTTAAAAACTTCATCGAAAATGCATAAAGATAATTTTAAAAGAGTAAAGTAAGTTAAACAAATTAGTTATGTCAATTTTGGTAAAATGATTCTAAAATTAAGTGCTCTTAAAATATCCTGATCCCGAATTTATTACTCTTATTATTTAATTTAACAGAGCCAGATAGTTTAAAACAATTAATTTTTTAAATAATTTTAGTTACCAATTGAATACAGTAACTAATTCGTTCATATACACATACACACTTACAACATATACACTTCACTTTGGTATCCGACGCTAGCACTACCACAATGTTGATTGATTTTATTAAGTTAAATAGTAAGCGAATTTCGATTGTTTTTCGATCCGTCTGGCAAATCATCTACGGCCATCGACAGATTTGTCGCACATTGGAATGCAGAAAAATTGCCAATTTTAAAATCAATATCGATTTTAATTTTTTGGCTCTAAATTAAACGAAGAATTTATTGCGAAAAATATTATTCAGCTAGATTCGCAATAAATTCTTCATCTAATTTAGAGCCAGAAAATTAAAATCGATATAGATTTTAAAGTTGGCGATTTTTCTGCATTCCAATGAGTGACATATCTGTCGATGGTCGCAGATGATTTGCCAGACGAGTCGAAAAACAATCAAAATTTGTTTAATATTGTTTAATATTCTGGCGAAAAAAAAGTTTGAATATGTTTAAATAGTAAGCCCTAAATTCTAGATTAGAGACACCAAAAATTAGCATTTAATTTTGACGTATCAGGTTCACAAAGGTGACTGAACTGAAATTAAAAAAGGAAACAAATTCTGCTATCTTGTATTTGTAAAGATGATTTTTAGAAAACTTTCTATACCAGTCCAATTAAGGAATCGTGCTGTCGTGGAGATATCAAATTGATCAAGGAAAGATGGCTCGATAACACACATATGTGTGTTGTCTCATTGCGAGATCACAATCCTATGTTCATTCCGCTCAACTACGAATTATCTCCGAGCTGCCATCGGTCCCAAGGCATCATAAACGACCCGCACATCATAAATCTCGGAAGATATTGCCATAGTTACATTCGCGGGGACGATATATCGCTGGCGATTATTACGATAGTGGGCCTACCGAGAAGCACGTTTCATCGCTCTCTCGGAGGGCATCGATCCCGTATCCAACGCGAATAGCGCAACGACTGGATCGTGACAATCGTGATAATTTTGCGTTTGATGTGTGTATACCATTGCGTCGGTCCATTTGTGCGTATTTACGACCGCCTCGCGGTCTGATTCAGTCAATTGACCGCGCATATGCAGTACAAATTGTGTTCGCAGTGACAACCCGATTCTCCGGAAGATCAATTAGACATTGCACGCCTCACCGTTTCGACGGATTGATCCTGTTTAAGATCGCGTTTTACAGTTTACGCGTCGCAGGTTGGTGTGCATCCCGAATTTTCACATTACTTCGTCGCTCTTTTTGAAATCAGACAAACTGAAAATGCGATAAGGAAACGTTGTGATTCAGTTGCTTCTGTACAAATTGGCAGAAAAATATTTTGGTCTTAAATCCTTGAAATTCTAACGTCACTGCCTTCGACTCTCTCGTATGGATACCTTTTCCTGTAGTTTTTTACAAAACTACTTTAAGAGGCACGGCTTATTTTATCGTAATCGTCGTCGTAACATTGCGCGATAACACCGTAACATGTTCCCGTAACTTCTTCAAGGAGCAATATGGACTTCGAAGAGCCAGAGGGTCTCGGCAGTATAATCTACGAGATTTTAAACTAAATCCCGGGCCTTGTCGAAAAGGAAGGAAAGCAGATGGAAATCCAACGAAAGGAAGGGAAAGAAGAAAAAGAAAGGAAGGTATCTTCGTTCGTCGGCCAACATGCAAATCCTTTAGGAGGGGGATTTCGATGGCGGAAGGGTTTTCGGTTTATCCATATTAATGCTTTTAATTAAGCCTCAGACAGCACGGTCGTAGATGCAAAGGGGGAAAACACGTGTAATGAAGCGCATAGTGGCGCGAGTTACAGCGCGAGGCGATACATTGATTTGGACTTGTGTCTGTTTGCTCATTTGCATGTATGAACGATCGATTCCGGGAAACTTAACTCAGGCGTCGGGATGTAAAGTACTGAAAGCTATGAAAGTTGTCGACGAACGGTGCCAGCGTCCCAGAAGATTTGCGAAATCGGCTAATCAGAGGAATAAACTGCGATGGAGGAAAAGTATTGCTCTGAGAGACGTGCGTCATCTTTCAAATCACTAGGGAATTAAATTTACGTCGGAGAAATTGCAGGAATGAGATTGCGTAAAAGACACGTTATCATCCAGCCACCGTACAGCTTGTGTAATTAATGTATAAATGTGATGTCACGCGGCGCGATATTTCTTAGCGATGAGGCTACGGAAAGATAAGAACAATTCACATAAGAACAATTCGCTTGCGCAAACTGCTGCGAAACTATTCCCGTTGCATTTCGCGCGGGTGTAATATCCTTTGCGTTCTTGTCGCATATCCGTAACACGTGTCGACGCCGCGAAAGCGTAGGATTCATGCAAATCTCGAGATTACTTGTGCAACTAGTACACTGGTATTTCTCGTATTTTAACTTTAGGAAGATGCGAGGTGAACGCTCCGCAGACGTATTGCACGGTGTAGTCTTAAATCTCCGAGAAGAGACAAGAGGCTGGAAGATCGCTTTACACCCGTGTTTATTTGTTCATTGGACATGCTCGCGCGATATTGTGAAGTCAGACATATAGCAGTAAATTTCCTACAGCGCGTCGAATCCTTTGATTAATTGTAATTTGTTATTCTGTTAGCGTATCACTCGATACAGCTCGTCGTGCAAGAAGAATATTTTATGCGAACTCACTTCTCGAAAGAAAATAAATAATCCTTTTATGAAAATATAATTATATCCTTACTTACGATATTATTTAATTAGTTCAAAAATACATCATTTTTCATTATTGTAAAATCTATTTACAATTATTTATTTATCACTAAATTCGATATACAGGGTGTTTCTAAATCTATGTCAAAGATTTTAAGAGCGTATTCTGGAGGTCTAAATAAGAAGAAAAGTTCTTATAAATATTGGTCTAAAAATGTTTTCCCTCCGAGTTATAGCCTCCTAAAGTTGATGGAAAAAATCGCAAAATGTATTGTAGCTTTCGGGATTTTTACATAGAACGTTTAAATTTTGCACCGCGTAATAATTAATAGTGACCTCCATTTTTATATAGTAATCGAAAAGTTATGGTCATTTAAAAATTAGCACCCCCCCCCCCATATCTTCCCCTTAAAATCGGGCCAAATTGTCAAAACCACATAAAAATGAAGGTCACTATTAATTATTACGCGATGCAAAATTTAAACGTTCTGTGAAAAAGTCCAAGAGCTACAATACATTTTGCGATTTTTTCCATCAACTTTAAAAGGCTATAACTCGGAGGGAAAGCATTTTTAGACCCATATTTATAAGAACTTTTCTTCTTATTTTGACCTCCAAACTACGCCCTTAAAATCTCTGATATAGGTTTAAAAATACTCTGTAAATTTCATTTTTTGTAGATGACTCTTGAAATTGAATGAATAAATTTCATAAATTTCTCACGGAAATTATGCTTGGATATAAATTTTTCGGGGGAAGTTTGTATTCAATTTCAATTAAACTGTAAGCTCGCGCGTAAAGATTAAAATGGACATAAATCAGAAAGTATTTGCTAAGTTTAAATCCGTTATAAATGGGAAAGCACACTTCTTGCGGAGCCGCCTGTACGTAAGAACAAATTAGACGGACAAATGTGCCTGGTGTACGGGACCAGCTGTGATTTTATTTCAGAAAAACATCGGGGATGAAGCCAGGAATCTTTTTTAATTACGGTCAATCTGATACGAAGCAGAAATGGCAGTGTTGCTATCGATTCCTCGGCGGAGTTGAAATCTCAAGAAATTAAAAGTGGAATTAGTTCTTTCATTTTCTTCTCCCCTCTCCCCCCTCTCGCCCTCCAGCTGCGCACCCCCATCTGTCCCAATCCCCCGCGATATATCTGTCGTCGACGAATTCGATATTGCACACAGACGAATTAGGAGTAATGGAACAAGCGCAAATTAAAAGGAACGCAAGTAAGTGTAACACGACTGTCGACTGCTCTCGCAAACAATTATTTATCGGCTCTGCGAAACAAAGCGGATAGCTTTAATTAAAGGCGCGTGTACACGGCCAACTGAAGAGCTACATTTCATGGATCGCGAGTGCTCTTATGGTCCCTTAACATTTATCTACCGCGGCTTTAATTATCGGCATTCCCCGTTACGCGAATTGTTTGACTTGCGAGGAACAGGGTGATTAACGAGTATAGATAGCTAGACCACGAGCTGGGCAAAAAATCGCTTCCCGATTTTTTACGAGTCTCACCGCGGAAGTACCGCGTTAAACGTTAGATGTGTGATACAAGATACGCGGTAATCTGCACCTCATACGTAACGAGAGAATTCATTTTCTCGAAGGCCGAGCTAACAATGAAGTTATGCGATACTAAATCATTCTTTCTAGAATTTTTAACGAGCAATTATATCATTTTATAGCACCTGTTACATACAGTATTCGATAAAATCGTAGAACAATCTCACAAATTGAAAACTATAGATTAAGACGTAAGGTTAACACCGACGATTGTCAGGCATTTTTCAATGAGAAAGCTGCAATTTTTCATGACAAATGGTACAGCTTTACCGAGATTTACGCGGCCTCTTTCGTTCACGCTCACCTGCAATTCGATATGCAAAAATGAGATATGCAAAAATATCATGCATCTTACACATTATCATAAATATTTTTATGACTGTTTCTTAAGAGATATTTTTTACTATAAAGTAATCTTTTTGTATAAAATTTTATTCAAAGTGATCGTTGAGAGTTTTGTTTAATAGAACCCCAAGTCTCTTCAATAATTGCCTCGCGAATTCTGTTAATTAATCTTTCGTGTTTCTTAACTCCCAATATAAAATTCCAAATTAATTTTTCAACTTGATTAGTTTCGGAAATTTTTTAATTCTGCAAACGCTTAAAATGCCCAACGGTTTTACAAGACTCTACGATGCGTTGATGTTATTAGAATATTTTTTTTTAATTTCATAAAGAAATTTTTTATAAATAAATTTAAAAAAAAATTTTATAAGAAGAATATCTCTTTTCGGATACAGTTCCGAAAAGTATACTTCCGATTGCGGTGAAATTTTAACTACAGCTTGTCCTTGGCTAGAGTGTAAAGTACCTTGGAGGAAAAAATGTATATAACCATTCTTGTAGAATTTTTTAATAACTTCATTTTTTATCTGAAATTTTTGTTCCTCTAAAATCAACATTTTCCGAGATATACAGTAAAAATATTTACAACTTTGAGGGGTGGTAGAGAGCAAATGGGACCTTGTCGGCAAAAATCCTTCAAAGTGCTTTACATTCTAGTCAAAAACAAGCTTTGGTTAAAATTTCAGCGCAATCGGGGAGCTATTCGCTTTTCAAAACTTTATCCCTCTTTTCTTCACAAAAATTTAAATTCACTCTAATTATAAATAACAAAGATATTTCGTAATAAAGACTAATGTTCTCATAAATTATTGATCGCGAATGAATAAACAAAATTTTATTTTTTTTAATAATTTCAGATTTATTTTTGTTCAACAGAAATTTAATTTAATACAGGATATTATCAGATATTTAATATATACTGGAAATTATAAAATTACATGAAAAAAATAGTACCATAAACACATTTGTCACGGAAGAGTCGTTAAATTCTTTAAAGAATCTGTTCCTAAAGTATTTTTTTGTTAATAATATATGTTATATATATGACTAATATATTTGACTGTATACGATTAAATATATTTTTCTTAAAATATTTATGGATAATGCATCCTGTATATATATATATATGTGTGTGTGTGTGTGTGTGTGTGTGTGTGTAAACAATTTTAACTGTTAATAATTGTTAATCATTCATTTGTTAATAAATTACCGCGAGAATTCTCAACCGCTATAATAGTAATTATAACAACAATAACACGGTCGACAATGCCGATTTCATCTCAGCGAAATCACGATATTTCGCGATTAGTTTCGCGTAAATATAATACACGCCTTTGTTTATCAGGCTCCGTTACAGCCATAGTCCCATTAACTAAAATGGAACAAAGGATTACTTCAGGACCTAATTAACTCCTTGCGTGCATCGTAACGGTGGTTGCTTCTCCCCCAACTCTACTCTAACTCCTTCTGATCGTGAACGAGCACGAAAGGAGGTCCACGCGAAACGAAATTTCACGAGGCGGAATTTTCGGAATGTACTTTGTCGACAAGTTTCGCGAATCACGCGGCTTCCTCAACAAAGATTCTGCATTCTTGTAATTGACGTAAGCAGGCGTAGAATAATGAAGGTAGTACCAAAATATTCTATGCATGTGAGCTTGAATTCAATTCGGCAAAGTGGAAGATACTTTGTTACTTAAGCATTCTAGCTTCTTCAGATTTTTGCGAAACTTCGATGTAATCAGAAACTCAATTTCTGCACAATAAATATTATCAAGTTGTTCAACTTGTATAAAGATACATGTATATTTCAGTTCAATTTGTATTGTCCTCTTCTTATGAATTATTAGCCAAATTTAAATTCAAAGAAAACTGTTTTAATCATTTTTTTCTTTTTTTGCTAATAATAATTTCATTGCGTGATTTTTTGAGGAATTAATAATTTATATATATCTAAAATAATTTACAAACATTTTTAATTTCTGTGCTCCGAAGGAGACGTTTCAATGTGTACGAGAGAATAAATTACTTGCAGTGGAACGAGATTAGTATAGTTAAAAGTAAGTTCGAGAAGAAGAATAATTATAATCTTTATCATTATTTCGTGCCATTACGTTTCTGCCACAGGCGTTTACTGCAGTTGAAAAATTCGATGCAATTCCGCGCGTGAAACTAGTCGAGCGTCCACATCGGGGTAGGAGTGGAGCTAACTAATCGCGAGCTCAAATTAACTCATTATTCTCGAGTTTAATTTCCGCGGCGTACCTCATTTTGGCAGAATGAGAGGCACAAAAATAAACTCCGGATATCACAGGGCAAAACGAAGTTCCGCGAGCCTTGACGAACGTGCAATACGCGCGACAAGGAAAACAGAAACTGTAGTTTACGAAATGCGAGATGTTTTCGGTGATGAAGCACTCGTGAAATATAGTAACTCTCAATTCGCAAGAAAATTCAATCGAAAACTCTCCGCGAAAAATTTTATATAATGTATCTTTTTTTTAATATAATGTTGATATTTAATTCAAACTGGGATATATAATTCAAATTCTCAAAATATAAATATCTTATATTGGATCGTCAGATGTATAAAATGGTCGAAAAATTTTTGTTTGGAGAAAGGATTTGTGAAACAAATGTTATATACTTAATTATACACAAAGTGTTAAGTGGTCATCTTATTTTCTGTAGTACTTAAATAACTTTAGTCGTTGGTAAACATATTTGAACAATAACAAGTCTAATAATACTTAATTATTAAAATTAGAAAATTTACATAACGTTATGATTTAAAAAAATCTCACATCATATAAATACTGATAAAGTAGACGATATAATTACTTTTTGGAATGTCTCTGGTTTCTTTACATTTCAGAATTGCGGTGTCCAATTTATTTTATTATAATCGAGTAATTATAACGTACGTTTTTCTTGTATTTAAATGCGCTTCCATGTACGGTGGATTTATATATACAAAACGTGCAAAAAATTGTTAGAAAGCACATTGCATGTAATGCAAAATAAATATTACTTTATATCAGGTTACCCAGCTAGCTTCACCGAATAAATAAACGTAATAATCCACGTAAAATTCTCTGTATATGCAAAAACCGCCAACGCGCGAATACGTTTATGACAACGAAATAACAATCGGGATAACTGTGCTTACGCGAATGTAATTGAAAATTTTACATGCGCTCGCAAAATTCCTTGTTATAAATTGACGTCATTTTCTAGCAACAAATGCTTAGCAAACATTAATTTATCATATTTCGGCGACACAACCCACCGCATTTTCATATATTAATCGCTCCAAGATAGCTGATTCATTAAAATTCCAGATTATATGCTTGTAATAAGATAGTAATTTACATAACTCTATTTATATAGTAAATAATAATATTTATATAGTAAATAAGTGAGTTTTAGACTGTTATTATATATTATACAGTAACAAAAAATCACTGAAATTACATAGATATCTGTTTATAAGCAAACTAGTTTATTTTATTATTATTAATTTATTTTCCAAATATTGCATAATAATAGATCATAATAAAATAATAATAAAATGCAATACAACATCGCAGGTAAAATATCAAAATTAATTAAATATTTAATTAAATTAAACACAACTCTCTTAATAATAATTCGCGAATATTTACATGATTAAATTTTCTATTTACAATCGGAGGAAAAATATTATACGCTTCAGAATCGAGAGATGCTTTTCTGTGACATGTAGTTATGCGTTATAGATTTATTAATTCCAACACTCGATCTTTATGCAAACGGAGTATGCAAACAGGGGGAGTGGCAGATAAACGTTGCTACTAAACCAGAAATATTTCCCTCTATTCTAACGCGTATAGGCAAACAAATTGCATTTTACTCCGTTTAAACTTTTCCACCGCGACAATATCACATTTTCCTGAGAACAACGAGCAAATAAAACACCAGCTGCTGAATCGGCAGTTTTTATGCCGTATCGCGGGATGAAAATGTATTCTTGCTTTTCCGAGTTGCGTGGTATTTTGAGGATTTTAAAGGCTTTCCGGAAATTCTTGAAAATATTATTCCTAAGAGCTTCGCCTCGTAAAAGAATAAAAATTGTAAATATATGAAACAATTTTTAAAATATTTCAGAAATATTCGTAATATTGAAATGAGTGGAGCCAAAATTTCTGCTTTACGATCAATAATGTTTCCATCCGGTATGAAAGGTGAATACATGAGAGAAGTCATCACAAGAATCATATGATTTAATCCTCTCTCATTGATACGTATCTTTCAAAAATAATTTATAATTAAATATATTTTCGCAGCTTTTATCTTTTTATAAGTATAAGTGTATAATCGTTTTAATAAACTACTTTGTAGTTTATTTTAATAATATAAATATAAGAGAGAGAAAGAGAGGAGAGAATAACTAGTCTAAAAAAAAAATATATATATATATATATATATATTTAAATTATCATTAACATGTGCTAATTATTATTAATATTTTATTTTTATATTATTTTTATTATTTTTTATGATTTATTATTTTTAGGAAAAACGTAACTCTTTTTCTCTCTTTCCTTTTTGCTAAATGTAAAGGAGGTTTACGCAGTGAATAATCGTAAATGAGAAATTGCTTGAAAGACAAAGTTTCCCGGAGCCTGTGCTTCATTGACAGACCAAAGTCCGAAACTGTTATGACTGATAAGAGACGTACAATACAACGGTAAATTTCGCACAAACGCGCCCACCGCAAAAACTTGCAGCAACTACTTATCTTCGTGCTTACCTTCTAAGACTCGTAAACGTAAATGCGGATATAAAGAATCGGCGAGGTCGAGCTGCAAGATATGCAGCGGCAGCCGTACGTTAGTGTCGCAGCTAACACGAAGAAACGCTGCAATTCTCTTTCGAGCACGCTCGAGCAAAGTCAAGAAACGAAGAAAAGGAAGATTCTCGATCATGCGGAAATGCAGAATCGGTTTCAACAGAAATATACGAATTTAACTTTCAACAAGATGTTACTTGGGATTCTTGCCATTTATTTTGTAATTTTGACATTTTATGATCAATTATTTCCTTTTTTCCTAGAAAACTTGTGAAACTTGATTCCATAATACTGAAAAATATGTGAAAGTACAGTGACAAAGGTATGTACAAAATGAAGAGCAATTAATTTCGTCTCCCATTTTTCATAAAACAGAGGTTTCTAAGACTCCAAATCTACCATAGAATGTAACATAAACCCACGTTTACGGTTAAGATAATATGAAAATATTAATATATAAAAATTTACACACTTTCGCATTCCAGTCACTGTCATTTTTTTTTTACTTTGTCGTTATTTCGAATCTCAGATGGAAGGCGACCGGTTCTGAATTATGAAAATTGGATCACACGGTTCTGTCATATCCTCACAATCAACGGTTCCGCCTTCGCGAGAGAGCGGTTTGTTAGCGCGCAAGCTCGAAGAAAATGATTTTGAACATATTTCTCGAGTATCTTACGCGATTAAAGAGCTTATGTATAGGTAAGTAGAAAATGTGTGCAAACAGCCAACCAAGTTGTCGTCGAAGAATATTTGCGTAGCTCAACTCACCTCGTGACAGCGGAAAGCGTGAAACTCGCAGCTCGAATCCAACACAGAGATGAGGAGTGTGAAGAGTCACGCTGATTAATTAGCAGTAATTACGGCGTCTCTAAGATAATTAGCGATGCTTAACTCCGTTGACTTGTCCGATCTCATTGCAAACGTTCCATCGTGTACAAAGTGAACCGCACATGCACACAGGATACAAACATACGCCAGTAGGATAAGATCAAACCCTTGTCCACAGTTAATTTAACAGCGGTTAATTCACGGGACCTATCTCTCTCAGCTTTATATCACAGTTTATTATTTATTATTTATACGCAGGTGTCGTTCGAACGCGTTGATTATTACTGCCTTTATTTGCCACTTAAGTTGCCGTTGTCGTCGCTGTTGATATTTTGTATCAAATAAAGCACCAGGCGACGCGTCGTAACATAATTCCTTCCGTCGATAGTTTTATTTTTGCGACGGAAAATAAATCACATTCGAATCCCACTGTGTGCCTCGCACTCACGAGATTGTCTTCGCGGTGGCGCATTCGACGAAGTGAAATTATATGATCGTTGAACTTTCTGTACTCCTCAGTATTATCGGTATAAGTCAATCGGTTGTTCCCTGACGATTGTTATAATCTCTAAAAATTTAACAATTCAAAAGTAAAACCAATAACTGAATAATAATTAGAGAATAAGAAATAATTAGAGAATAAAATTGCCTATTTATTGTATATTAACCCTTTGCTGGCACCGTGGAGTACCAAAAGCCCCATTTTTAAGTGAATTTTTAAGTAAAAATAGTTATTTTTTTGTTCTTTTATCTTCAAAAAAATTTTTTTTTACAGTCACTATTAAATTTGATCAAAATAATCTATGATACATGTTAAAACAAGTATCAAAGAATATCTGAGAATTTTTTTAAGTAAAAAAAACCAGTAGCTTACTCGCAGCAAGCATTTTAATGCCTGGGATCTCCAACGACCCAGTGTGTTAGCTATGAAATTCTGGAGAAGTGTGCCAGCTAAGGGTTAATTAACAAAATATTTGAATAACTAATGAGAAAATAAACTCAATGATAAAAATGTCGCTTAACAATTCAAAAAGTCGAACGGTTAAAGCGAAAATAAATCGATCAGTGAGTTAATGAATCGATCAATAATTGAAACGCGGAAATAAATGCGCGGATACAAATAATTCAAGCGTCTAACGTGACAAATTCGTTCTCATTCAGTTTCGTAAGTATCTTTAAATTTTGCACTAGTTTGAACGATAATAAAATAAACAAACGAAGAGAAGAGCTAAATTAAAAGAACTAAAAATAAACAAATTAAAAGCAAATCCACTCGCGCATTGACAATCTCGAATAATTAAACGCGCGGAAACTTGTATAATTAACACGGAGAAACAACCTGAATATTCAGGCTCTCGAAAATCCTTCGCGTAAAAGAGGACTCGTCCTTTTCGAGGAATGCTCGAAATTTTAAAGGGACTGTGGAGGAGTCACATAATTCTGCCGCAGCGCGCGTATTCGATTCTCAATCGCCGAGCGTTTTAAGGGATCGTCTACGTTTCGAGGATATCGTCAGAAATGAAGCCAGCGTTGAAGCCTTTCACGTTCTTGCCCCTATCGAGCGTCGTCGCATTTATGTCCATCTTTTGAAGGACCATCGAGAGGCATGTTTCAGTTAACTTCCTCGGTTGTTAAGCCTTGCACCATCGCGGGACCACCGCGCGATCACATCGTTCACCGACGATCAATGGGTCTATCAATCGTTCACTATTCACGCGAGTCCGACGATCGGGATCTCGATCGAAAAAGATGGAAGAGATCGACGTCGAGGAGGTCGAGGACTCGAGGACGCGAGATCGATCGCGAGTCAAAGAAAGGACTTTTACGACAGTACGATGACAGGTAAGCCGAGTTTCATGCCGATGAGGAACGAGCGGGATGGTTCTTGCGCAAACCGTACGACGGTACTGCGGCCAGCAGCGCGCTACCACGTTGAGAACCTGTCCCGGAGTGTTCTCCGTACCGCGGCGCGCGGCTCTCTGCGTGCAAACTGGCGCAAGCTCTTCGGGAAAGCACCGCGGGGTTGGGACGGCGGGTCCGGAGCGGCGGAACCCGCCGCGAGCAACGGAACTCGCGAGCGGCGGAAACTTACACAAAGAGGAAGCCCTGCGATTATTCGGGACGGGGTACGCGCGACGAGATACACGGGAGGATAAAGCGATGACCGAAAATTCGTGCGCTGATTTCGCGATATTGTTGCAGTCGGTTCGGTTCAGCGTGCCGGATATTAGCCAGCGAGTCCCACGAGTAATGTGCACAGCGATGCATTATTAATAACAAACGCAATATCTACAAACGATCCCTGCGGTCTCTATACCGATTAGTTTGGGTAATTTTTCGATGTAAGCCATTGCGGATTGTTCGTCGTTCCGCCAAGTGTGTAGTTTTTTTTTATTAATTCGCTAATTTCTGATATCCCTCTCACAATTTTTTTTGAAATTAGTTCTAAGGAATTTTAACCCTAATCCCTCCAACGTTTTTTCCGCAACTTAATCCCTCTAACCAGGGTCGTTGCCCCTCCCCCACTTCTAACAGTCGTTGTAATGTGCGTTTTTTCAACAAATAATTGTTATAAAAAAATATTCTAAATAATTTCCAAATTTTCTTTACATTGATTTTTAGCCGAAGGTAGTAAAGAGATTATAAACATTTTTGTGAAATTTTTCGAAGCTATTAACATAGTGAAAAACGCACTGAACTGAAATACCCTGGTTGGAGAGATTAAGTTGCGGAAAAAGCGTTGGAGGGATTAGGGTTAAAATTCCTCGATTTAAATAAAAGGAAAAGGAAGTTTTGTAAATTATAAAGTAGAGATGTGCGAGTTGAAAAGATGCTTTACACATATATTAATCAATATAATCAAGTATATATTTAACTATGAAAAATATCCTTGCATTTGAGATTTGTTAAAAGCTCAAAATACAACATTTCGCAAGATCAATATTAAAAATGTCATATATCGTGGATTCTCCTGGATAAAACTTGTAACAACTTATAATAACTCACTAATAATTTTTATAAAAACACAGAAAACGAATAAGGCAACTGTCCGGTCACTGATAAAATAGTGCAATGTTTTTACATTTTATCTCTGTCGAAGAAAATTTGAACTATGAAATCGAATTGGAAAAGCATCTACTGTTTTATGATGGATGAAAATATAAAGGTGACGTCGGCAACTTCGCTCATTTTATGCTATTTTATCTACCTCGAGACGGTCAACACGCAAGACATGACCATTATATACAGCCTTTTTATGATGTAAAATCTCTTCCAAGACGGTTAAGATTATATACAGCCTTTTTATGATGTAAAATCTCTTCCAAGACGGTTAAGATTCTAATTTGAAAATGCAGACTGTCTCGAGAGATTAAAACGCGAAAAAAGGAAATAAATATACTTTCGGTTTGTGTTGCACACAACCTGTATTAATATTTACAACTTTACTATGTACAATGTTTCAAAAGCCTATCGATCGCAGTCTTATTTGTAAATTTAGATCACAATTTACAACTTTTATAGTTCAAATGTAGTTTTGCTACAGCTCATGAATATGAGGGAATATCGATGTCCAATGTTCGTGCGACTGCGACTAATGCTCTTGCCAGACTTTATTTACGCGACAGGCGGGCCGTGTACAGCCGAAAGGAAAATGTTTATGATGCGCGAATGCATCAAACGTATTCGCCGATTCCATGATATGCGTCCGCATAAATCAGCATTTGTCCTGCATTTACCGAATCCGATCGATACTAGTGTCTCTCGGCCGTGCAGAGAGAACGCCGATGAAGAACACGTTCTTTCACTCTTGAACAGATCAGACAGATAAGTTTGTTTATCCGGGGGTGAGAGAGGGTAAAAGGGGGAAACGAGAAGTTTCCTTAAGCACACACATACACACACACACACGGTACAATCTACTCACTTGCAGAGTGACCTGCGGGACCTTAAGAACAATAGCATTCTGCGACAGTAGTATCTCTCAGTAAATTCGAATTCACGTTGCCGAAAGTCTGGAACAAGGTTTCTATCCGTAATTTCTTTAAATAATGCGCCAGCTATCCCGTGAGCTACGCATTAATTCTTGACGAAAATCTATCCCGAGAGTAAGTAAAAGTGCAAAATAATTAAATAATAAATAAAGAGTCTTAGAGAATTCAACATAGGGAAAAGCCAAATTTGTTCTGACATAGAGAAAACCATAGTGCTGGAGTTTCCTCTTCATCTTGATTAATAAAGGCAACATTTCTGGAACGTGTGTCAGAAAAAAGACTAATCAAATTCTCTCTCTCTCTCTCTCTCTCTCTTTGCAAAACGCGCTCGTGCATATGCATCACCCGGCGTATTCCTTACACATCTTTATTCCTGTGTACAGTGTGCACGGTGTAACATATTTTTTTAAAGCACTGCGAGTGAGAGAGAGAGAGAGGGAGAGAAAGAGGAGCTTGATAAAGAAATCTCAGCTCCGCGAGAGCTTGCACACCGAAAGCGAGGTAGCAACCTAATTATAACAAAAACTTTCAGCCGCTCATTACCGGCTAAATACGTTTTTTCGTGCGCATAGAACGACGCGCGCCGGAACGTATATAGCGTCGGAAAAGTCGTGCACACAATGTACAGGTGTAATATTGTGTCAGTGTGGAAAAAAGGCTGTCACCGAAAGAAAAGAGGGAGATAAGTATCTCTGGATTTGAAAATATTTAAAAAATGTGAAACACTATTTAAAAATAACTAAACATTTTTTATTAACGTATTAAATTCAAAAAACAATTTTACTTCAAAGATCTCTTTGCTTGATTATAAATTTCTGAGTTCAAACTTATGTGCGAGATGATGTATTATGATATTATACAAAAAAAAACGTGCCGTGATATCTTGGATGTCAAAACAGAATGCAAAATACAGAGAAACATGTAATTTCATGAAAATGGTATTAATAATTTTAATAGTATTAAAAGAATTGTCTTTGATAGAAAAGAATATATATATATATATATATATATATATATATATATATATATATATATTACGTAAATTATATTTATTTATTAGATATGCAAATTGTATCGTATATTTTATTTTCGATTGTAAAGAAATATTAAAAGTCCAGATATTTAAACATCCGTTTTTGATAGTTCAATGCTCAGTCACGGTGCACTTTTTTTATTATAAATTATTGGAACTGAGGATAAATTTTTGTTTTTATAATTATAACTTACGTGATGATTTACGTAATGATGATTTTTAAATATTTTCTCAAATTAATATTAAATATCTTGATAATTAATTAATGGAATGATAAATAAGAGAACATATGTTTTACTTCAAATTTATAAATAAAATACCATGTATTAAAAATAAAAATACACAGATTGGTCCATTACAGCAGCAATAAACCACTGTAATTAAAGTTCGAAGCGAGAAAGAACTATAAACGAAAGAGAATTTTCGTTAAAAAGAAATCGACTCCGAGTTCATCAGGAAATGTACTGTTAAAAGGAAAGGCAATTACCTCAATGCACCTAATATAATTATGTCATTATTCGACAATATACCCGTAGTTTTCGCAACAGCAACATGAAATCAAAATAAATATAAGATAAAAATTTTATATTTTAAATACAAAGTTTATTTAAATTTAAATTTATCGAAGTATTGCACATGAATTATTATATTCCGATTGCTCAATTCCATCGTACAAAGATGAAAATTTCGAGAATTGCGTCGTCGAAATAATTCTCATTAAAAATATAAAGCTTTGCAATTGGGCAACTTGTTACAAAATAAACTAGAGCATCGAATTTATTAAAAATTGTCCCATGGCGTTATATTGTTACTGTTATATCGTTGCGTGTAAGGTGAACATTTTTTTTACTCGATTATTTCCGGCTCGATACTAGAAAGCATTATAAAAATATGCACTACGTATTGTTCAATGTAATAGTTATTTGCGTAGACGCAACGAAGAGAAGTCACAATAATGAAATCGAAATTAAGTCTGATTAAATTATTAATGATTATCTTGAACTTATAACGGCATTTCCATAAATATCTATAATTATCAAATAGATACAATATTAAGATCTTGGCTGTTGATGAATATCGTTTTTTCATGATAATCAGCTAGTAAATTATGTACGCATTAATGCGCATAATTAATGAGACTCGATCAGATTCTTCAGCCATGTAAACATTATCGTTAAATAATGAATAACGGATAATCTTCGGCATTTATTATAAACCAAGTAGTGAAGTAGGTATAAGGCGCTTACACTTACTCGATACCATCAAGTTGCAAATAAACGAGTTTTCTATCGAGAGAAATTTTATCATAATAAAGAAGACAAATCATGCGTTGTGCTAAGAAATTAGCGAACTGTGGAAGGTTAATTAAATCCTGGCCGTGATCATGTTAATTAGGATAGCCACGGGCATTCAGGTTTTCGCTGGGACAGTTTGCTTCATCGGAGTTTCGTTGGGAAACTGCATCAAACGGTTTTGCCAATCCTGCCGCATACTCTTCCCGGTCTTCGCCGACCCATGATTTTATCCGGCAACGCTCGGTAGCTGTTACATGAACAGTTTCGTGCTGTTATACGCGTACACATAGGAAGTTTTTGCGCATGGTGCACTCGCACCCTTTCGTGTCCTTGTCGCGCCGCCCTCCCGTACCTCGTTAAAGCCGTTTCCGACTTTCCTATAGCACTCGTTCACCCATTCATTGCCTCATCCTCCGTTATAAACCGGAATCGACGATACGTTTTCCAATTTTTATCATTTTTTTTTTTTTAATCAATTTAGATGGAAAGATTTGTCGCACGGGACGTTATTAATCTCCATAGTTAGGGGAAATATTGCATTAGAATCAGTCGGCGTTTCTTCATTTGCTATTGTCTACGTGCGCATGTAGTTATACGTGTTTAAAAAAAATTAATTTCCTTTAATTGTGCTTATCAATTCATCCATTTACATGTTTGTTTACGTATTTATTTAAATATTCAATTCGTGCAAGATTCATTGCACGTTAATTCGTTGTAGTTATCAATTAGCTTTAAACGGCTTTTGCCCCCCTCACGACAATTCGAATTTAACATAAAATACGGAAGTAGCGTTTTACATTTGAATAAAGACCCATCATCAGAATTATAATCTAAATTCTTTCTCGCATGAGGATTAAAGAGCGTCAGACATCGCAGAATAATATTCCCGAATTAAACATCCCGCCGTTTCAATATCGCTCCATTATAATATAAACCACGTATAACCGAACGACGAGTCGTCGAGCTCGAATCACTCGTGGAATATTATTGCTGGATATTGAAGAACTCACCGTTTCAATGCGCGCTCCATTAAAATACAAGTCAGGTATAATAAACAGTTGCGAGAGAAAAATTGAAAAATCACAAATATCGTTGAATAATATTCCTATTTTGTGTGTGTGTGTGTGGGTGTGGGTGCGCGCGTGCTTGTTGTGTCATCAATTTCATATTGTCTTGTTTCAATAACGTGGAGCATTAAGGGTTGCAGCGCAATGCTGTTCGTAAGAAACTCACCCTTTAAACGTCGCCCGCTGCCACTGCTACAATACTGCGAGCCAGATGCGACAAGCTGGCGCAACGTGTTTTTGCGCTATGCGCAAACTGTGCACGTTTGTTCGACGACAATAAAAAGCTGTGATGTACTGGCGATCGATCGTAACCGGCTTGTCTTTTATAGTCTTTGGGAGCGCCGTGGAGCCCTCCTATTGCTGAAGAGTAATCAGTCTCGAAGGCTCGCGGTAATAATGTCTTCGTTAAAAGCCCGTTTGAGTCATCCCGGCTTGGTAGGAAAATGAAAATGCGAAGAACGACAAGCCGCGGCTTGATTGAACGCAAACAATTCCGCAATGACGATACACACAACGGTCGTTATATTGCAGATTGTCGCGCGATCGCTGCACGAGCATGATTAAATATGATTAAATATTATTATGTAACGCGCGCGAAGTTGTTGCTTGAACTTGTAGATGGGAGATAATTAATTGTCTTACATTTTTGCTTCTTTTTTTTTCCTTCGAGTACACGAAGTATAATAACAAATAATTACACAGGCTGTTCTACTGCTGCATACTTTACCTTTATTATTAAGCCTGAACGGAAAAAAATTAAAAGTTGCAGTCTTTTCTTATTAAAAATTGAAGAGAGGTTTAATGGCAGAGTCAGAATTTAAGAATTTAAATATATTTACGCAAAAACAAAAAGTACTTTATAGTCACAAGGTACATAAGGATAAAGTCGTTGTAAAAAAATGTAAAATTTTTGCCTTTTATTATGTACAGATACCTCAGAACAGATTTATTAAGTCTAAGATATTAATATTATTTTCGTGTGTGTAAATTTCGTGTAAATTTCACACACACACACACACACACGCGCGCGCGCAGTGTGTGGAATTGACACACACAAAAATAATATCAATATGTGGCAGTCATAGCTCAGAGTGATGTGCGTTGTCTTAAGGAGCCGAAGACCCAATTTCAAATCCGACCAAGAACCGTCGGCTTTATTCGATCGCCACTCTCTTGAAAAAGACAACGACAAAAAATACTGAGAATATAGCACAAACAATGGAAAACTACTGTGCTAAATTTTCTCATGAGCATCGACATTGTGGATCACAACACATCTGACAAGATGTGACTAATAAGATAAGATACCCCTCATACATATACATGTATAGTATATATATATAGCTACTATTCAGTAGCTATATATACAAATACAAATATGTATGTACAAATACAAATATATGATTAATATATATTATATAGTAATACAATGATATGACTCCTCAATTTTAAAATTACAAATATGGATTACAAATATAGAAGATGACAAAATTAAGACAAATATATAAGGTACATATATTGAAAATATATTGTAATAATAATTTATAAAATACATAATATTTATTATTTATATTTATGTTTAATATTTTATTTTTATTTTTATTTATATATTTATTACTTTTTTCTGATTTTTATATATTTTATATATTTATCTTATAAATATGTCGATAAAAAAGTATATATAATGTATATTAATAGTATACATTAGTATATAAAGTAGTATATAAGTACTAATTGTCGCTTTTTTCCTCGGTGTATTATTTATTCGTATCATACAAGCGCGAACGATTCTGCGAACATTTAAAAACAGAGAAATATAATTTCTATTTTTAAAAAAGCTAGAGAAACACACACGTCAGAGCAACATAAATTTTATTACGCAGCGTGTGCAACAAGCGTGTGCTATTCAAGTATTACTCGAGCATCTCGCGTGTTAAAGGCGCTCACAAAGTAACGCACGCAAGTATAGATTATAAAACATTAATTATCGGTGTAAAACGAATGTTGCAGTGCCGTCTGTTCGACTCATGTTTTCACCTGCAGCTTATGAATATCCTTTGATCCGGAAATCTGCCCTATCCCTTTTCGAGATTTCAATTGAAATGCACATTTAAACGCGCCATTTCCCCCTCGCCGATTATTAAAACGAGTCGCTCCGCGTTTTAATAATACGGTGATGCACTTAATTCGCTAAAAATTTCGTTACGTTCTGCCGTTCAATTTGCGAAATATGTAATCGAGACGGCTCGTTTCACGATATGTAATTCATTACATCGTCCATCAATGCATTTGCGTTTTTGCGATCGATTCACACCGGCGATTCAGCCGCTGGTGGCGAATTCACGAATTTCGTTTACGTACGGAATTGACGTTGCTGATCGATAATATTACAACATGAAAATTATTTCACTGTAAGAATCGTGTTATTAAAATAGAAAGTAGATGGATGACATCGATACATCATGGCAGGCGCATAATGTAGGCAAATATGACCCACTAGCTAGAGTATAAGTAACTTTTCTTTCGTTTGGAGAAACATGAGGAAAATTTATTGAAGTGAGTGATGTATAAAGTTTACTTTGATCGTATTATTTATGAAGGCATGAAGAGAAAAGTCTATAATTTTTTATGTAATTTTCTATGTCTCAAATTTTGATGCTACACATGATCTAATAAATATTTAATATTAGCTAATACTATATATTATTTTGTTAATCAATTTATTGTGTATGTGTGTAGTATTTTTTGCAATTCTTTGTGATTCTCGTCCAAGTTAGGACTAACTAGTTAATTTTACCCAAAATAATAGTTTTTCCGCTCGAACGTCTGCAAGTTTTGATTGCAAGTGAATTTCAACAGAAACGAGCTTTCAATTGATTCGCTTTATTCAGTTTATCACTTAGTGGATTATTGTATTGTAAGTAGTTAGATTATCTGATTGAATCAAAAGTCCTGTGTTAGTTTGAAACGATTCCCGTGTCGACGCACGGCGGACTAAGGTTCGACAGTTCCTATGGGATTGGTCGAAATTTCCTCCGAAGTTAAGATTAGTTAAGGATAGCAACTATCGGGAGAGTTAGACCGAAACTTCGCCCGCGTCCAGCGATCTCCGTAATTTCTTCTCGTTTTTCTTCGATGTTTTACACGCCTGGTAATTCGCCGAAGCAATATTCTACGAAACAAAGCGTCCATCGATACGAAAACCAAAGATTTGTGAAACTTCGGATTTAATCGTCGATATGAATCACTAAAATTCGTGAAAGACGCTCGTGTCAAGGATCAATCAAGGATCTGTGAAGGAGAGAAAGAGAAAAGAGGTAACAAAACTCTTCTAATATTAAAAAGTTAAGTATTTTCCCTCTTTTGCTCATAAGAGATCTCTATATGTTATCTTCACAATCAAATTTTTGTAATAAAGATTTTGTAGTAAAGATTAAACACTAATTTAAAAAAAGAAGGATAGAAGGATGAGATGGAAGCGAAGTCTAAATTTTCCACGCGACATTAAATGGGACAATTGAAGTTATCTTTGATCTAAGATGTAATTAAGGAACTAAAAAATAAGATCGATATCAAGATTGTCAGAATGTAACGAATTAACTGCAAGTGGCACAAAGTCTAAAATTACATATTGTAAAATGTAATATGTATTGTAAAAATATGTTTTAAATTGGGAAAACATGAATTTTGAAGACTTTAAAAGCAGAGTGTGAAGCTGTACATATAAGAAGATGCGTATGTGTGTGTGCACGCGCGCGAAATAATATACAAAAATTTAATTTTAAAATAAAATGTAATAAATATCAAATCAATGAAGAATAAATGACAAGAAGAAAAACAGAGAGAAAAAGAGAGAATAAAATTTTTTAATATAAAAATTATAAAATATTTTCTGTCTTTTGTTGAAAATGAAATGATAAAATTTATATGTATTATATTTATACATGTATTTGTTCTCCATTGATTTGACATACAATATTTATTACATTTTATTTTAAAATTAAATTATTTCGTATGTTTTATTCAAAAGTGAAATATAATTGCATAAATATAATTGTAAATGTACTTGAACGATAAAAAGTAGAATTTAAGTAGTTGAATTTAAAAAAAAAGCAGTGAGCTATGACGTTAGAAATCTATGAGCATATGAAACATATAAAAATAGACACGGTTTCTTATATTAAAGAATAAAAAAAGAGCCAACATTCTATGAAATAATTTATAAACATATCTGATAATGAACTCTCAAAATGTCAACATCATTATCCTCAATTGCACATTCTAAATCTTTGACACTTTTAATTAATTTACAGATGCTCATTTGAAGAGGTTCTTATAAAATAATTCTGTTCATTATTTCTGTATTATCTCAGTAAAAATTCCGCGGAAGATCGATAATATTGACGAGACATATTTAACACCGTTAATTACCCAACTTGATCAAAAGTCTATGCGGAGAAGAAACTCGCTTACTCGTGGTGACAATTTTCCCGAGAGAAAATTTGGTTCTCAGTTCCGACTTTGATCATTTTCGTGATAGCTCAGACATCTTGATCCCTAGTTGACTCGCGTGACGAAGCAGCGTGGAGCTTCTTTGACACTTTGCTCATATAAGTGACGTAGGTAAGTCTTTACAGTGTACGGGTGTGGAATCACGTACGTAAGTAAACGAAGTGCGTTCACGGGTAACCGAGACGGGACATGTAAATTGGCAACGCGAGCGTTACTTTCGCGCCTTGGAGGGCTAGAACGTGATACGTGTGTAAATGTATTACATACTTACACGTATATCGCTCTTCATTGGAATTACACTTCGTTTCAACAAGAGTTACCGCAAAAACAATTAAATGAGAGCGCGTTCGAGAAGATGCTTCTTGGGGAAACGAAGGAATTAAATCTGATTGTTTGCAATACTATTTTCGCTCGTTAAATATAATCTTATTCCCGTAGAATTAACGTGCTCCGTTAATCTCAATGATATCCCGTTGAAAAGATAATAAAAACGTATGAGATTTTAAAAACGCGATTGTTTTCCCAGAGACTCGTTTAACTTCTATAATGAAGAGAAAGCAGCTGCTGTTGAGACACCCGGTATAAGGGACAGAAACGAAAGGTCTGGGGAGAAACCGGATGGAGAGAAACGCGAAACGATATATAACTCATGTGCGAAACGAATAGCACCTTGAGAATAGAAATATTCCTTTTAACTCCCGCAGAGTTATAGGAAATATTCCTCTTAACTGTGCCGCACCCGCGTGGCGTACCTAAAAGATATAAAAATCAGTATTTCCGCCGCAAAATTTTGTCACCGCGATAAATGTGAGGCATATTATTTATGAGGGGAATTCGCGTTGTGCGGCATTAAAACGAGCCCATAGGGACTGCATAATCATGAATAATAAATCAGGAATTTATAAGTAACGTAATAGATGTAGATGCAAGGATCTGTGAAATTAAGGATCTATGGAATCAAGAATTTGTGAAATCAATTGACATATCATTATTTTTATTGAAGCAAAATTCGCATTAATGCTTAATGATACAAGAAACTGCGCGGAGAGTGCAAAGCTTGGAGGAATTGTAATTTTATTTTATTAAAAAATAATATTTAAAAAATACATTTTTTACTATAATTATAAACCTTGATAAATTAACGGATTATCTTTTATTAACTGTAAAACCCTGTCTTAAACGTCGTCGAAATTGAAATCTTTTTTCAGTTTTCAATATTAGATATTACGGATTATTTTTCTTCACATCATTTACATGTATTCATCAGGTATCCCGTGAAAGAAATGAATCTCTGTGTTTGAATGTCGAACGAAAAATCAAGGAACATTTGAATGGTGAAGTCAGTATCCTCATTGCGTCTCGCAATTATCGAAATTTGCTGAAAGTGACACGTACAGTGAACACGACGTTCGTGATGAAAATGTCAAATGACTGAAAATATTCCCGAGAAAGATGGGGAGAGAATAAGAGATACTCGTATGCATAAGAGATGTATACGTACATACACACACACATATACATATATATTGTATGCGGGATAATTTGGAGTCTGCTCCTCGGTATCCTTGCTCCAGATAAGAGGTTTATGGCAACTCTATCCTATCTTCTCGCTCTTCTCAACCTTCCTCTCTCTCTCTCTCTCTCTCTCTCTCTCTCTCTTACGATACTTCTCTTTCGGATTGCTTGCACCGTCCCGAGATTTATGTACTCGCCACACGACCGAATGCACAATTATATCATCCTTCTCTTCATTAGCGCGCACTCGTTGCTTACATTATGCTTACAGGAGCATGCTGAATCCTTCAAGGGTCGCACCAATCTGTAGAACGCATGTTACAAAACAGTTTCCAGTTTCGCTCAAATGTAAAAATTTTTAATGTCTACAATTATTAACATTACATACAATATTTCAAAATTTTCCGATCAAAGAAAACACCTGCGAATTCTACTATAATTTTCGAACAACCTGTACAAATAATTTTTAAAGGCATTTTACAAGGAATTTTATTCTTGCATAATTAAAATTTAAAAAATTTAAAAAATAAATCACAATAAAAAAATTTCGCTTCTCTCTATGTGAAACGCTTGGTATCGGGAAGATTTCTTTGTCGATACTTGAATTATCTGCGTATTGCGGAATAGCGGATACTGTCAGACGCACAAAGAGATTAAACGGACACTAATTGCCTTCTATATTCAGCTATCTATCCCCTTGTTCAGCACTTTTCCGTTATGGCAAAAGAAACCACGACCGCACGATTCTTCCGTTTTCCGCGGTAAAAGAACAATTTTAATTAAATCGCTTCCATGCTCTCTCGATTTCATCCGGGATTTTCGGAGAATGCGTGACCGAATATTATATAATCGCAGCTCGTTTGCTTGATTGGACGAGAAAGTGGAGATCCACGTTTTAGTGTCCTCCGTTCGTTAGAATGTTCAGAAGAGGAGATTTCGTTTTTGATGAAAAATCGACAAATATATATATTTATTTCATTTAAAAAAATTAATCACACGTGATGTGGCATAAAAACAATAAGTTATACCTGATCATCTATTTTTAATTATTTAATATTGTTATTAATTTATTAATATTAATCAACGATAAGTATGTCATTATTATTGACAAGATGTGTAATTACTATTAATAGGATGTATAATACATTACTAATACATTTGCCTTTGATATATATCGCGCAGGTTGAACAATCAATAATCCAAATCTTGAATAATTGAACCAGGCGAATTAATAGAATCCGGAATTATAGTAAAAATATTTTCATACAGTAAATATAATATTATAAAAAGTTTAATCGTCCAATTCGTTGTGAATTTTTTAAATTATTAACAGAATCATTTAATTAAAATATTTTTCGTCCAATTACTATTATGCATATGCTCCTTTACTTATATTATTTTGCATAAATTGATCAACCATTCGAAGTTTCAAAATTATGACAGATATTTTACAACTTACTCTCTCGTGCAGGAAAAGAACTTTCAAAACGAGATGTTTTGCGGCAAAAAATTTTCGTTAAGCGTCAACGTTTCCTATTCAATTGCTTTATCTCTATCTACTTCATTCGGAATTCGCCCGTCCCTTTTTCCGACGGGCGAATTCTGAAATACATGGGGGTGGAAAATACTTCGGTGCTCGTAAGGTACGTGACTTATGGCGACCGTACGTATATCGTCAAGAACACCGCAGTACCGGTGCCGTAGGAAGCGTCGAAAGTGTAGAATATAAACTTTAACGGATGGTTTCTTCCTCGTACACCGCGAAGTCTGA
Source organism: Crematogaster levior (assembly GCA_901521435.1). Taxonomy (NCBI): domain Eukaryota; kingdom Metazoa; phylum Arthropoda; class Insecta; order Hymenoptera; family Formicidae; genus Crematogaster; species Crematogaster levior. The sequence continues at coordinate 167,901 of CABEGB010000805.1, forward strand.
TCTAGAACGCCTGTCCCGTTCATATAGCACTCTCCAAACCGGATACAGGATATTTCACACTGTTGACGTCACTATATATCCATCGGCATACATCAAACAGAAAATATAATATCAAGTAATGCTCAGAAATTCCGGAATGTTGTAAACAAGATTTTTAAGGTAATCTATTTTCTGAAAGAGAAGAAAAGCAAAGTCCATCTTTTCTTCTGGCATGCAATCAGGAAAAATGTTAGCATCTGTTTCGGTGGTATTTTTTAAATCAAAAGATAACTTGACGTTTAAATTTATACATTGATAACTTCGATGTTTTAAAATTCACATAGGAATATATTTCTAGTTGTGCGCAAAAAAAAATTGTTTATCCAAATAAATCAAAATTATAGAATTACATGAATGTGGATGTGAATATGAACGTAAGATATAAGTTATGGGGGTGAAGAGAATGTTGAAAATAATTAAAATAATGATAACATTTAATGTTTTGATTTTAAGATTTAAATCATAAATTTTTATATATATATATATATATATATATATATATATATGCACACACACATATTTGATAACACTTTTTAAATCACATACACATACAATAAGCAAAACTTTTGTTAATATAATCAATACCAAAAGGATATATTATATATATGTACTGACTTCGAGATATTAATCTTTTAGAATATTTCTACTCGAGTAACGGTATAAATTTCAAACTCAGTTATTTCGATACAATTACTTGAACCGATTTTACATATTTTAGAATTCAATATTTCGCATAATTCTATGCAGAGTTAAAAAATATATCAATAATGAAGAGAATTGTATTTGCATAACATTTCTCAAAATGCATCATTTATAATAAAAAATTAATTGTTATTCGGATATTAACATCACGGTGGGATACTGATTCTTAACATAAAAAACTTCTACTTGAAAAATCGCTTGAAATCTAAAGAAACAGTACACAGCATACAGAAAAGTTGAAAAACTGCGTTGAGAAAATTTTATTTTATTCCCATAAAATGCTATTTTTCTATGGAAAGCTTTTACATTAACCACTAGTTAAATTTTAGAGTTGTGGTCAATCTTTCATCTTTCTCTATTATTCATTAGCTAAGCGACATAAATTTAATTTTCGTACTAAAAGAGCAGACCCTTACCCAATGATTTTAATCGAGTATCAAAACCTTCATCGATTTCACGCCGACTTTTCGATAATCAAATTTTTCGTAACAAAGAAATCTGAGGAGGACTTACGTAAAACTGAAATTTATATTGTCAACTAACTAGGTCACCGAATATATTTCTCGCTTTGAAAACGCAACTTTTCTTGTAAAAATTCCGAACTTTCCATTACGCAACGGAACGCATTCTTGCCGTACTGAGAAATCCTTTTTGAATGGTTGTTTTTACTCGGGGAGAGAACCTTCAATTTGTTACACATATACAAGATGCGCTGAACGGCGCGTTCTCGTCTCTCTACAAAATACTTCGCTCCACTATCAATGGAACTGGGTTAGGAATTCATGAGTACCCGGAAGAATACTACGAGCGTGCTTGATATATACACACGGCCAGAGGGTCAACAGCTAAGATAGGCGAAGTCGATTATCGCCGACACCCCTCGTGGCACGTGGGAAATCGATACCTAATTATCGTTCGGTATTCTACACGCGAGCTGCCGCGGGAATTTCCTTCGCTGTAGTAAACTCGACCTGTCCTGTGCCGCCTCTATGCGCTCCCGAGGGATTACAGGGTGAACTGGTTCACGAAGTTAAGCACAAAGTAAAGGATACGTGGCGCTCGGTATTTACGTAAGCAACGAAATTTACGGATCGAGAGGTCTCGCAGAGAAAGGCAGCATTGTGTATCTGAAGGATTTACTCTCATACGCATTTGCACCCAAATCTGCTTCGAGTTTAACAATTTAAGAAGGTACACGTGTAAGGGCCAAGAAAGAAAGCTCTGTTTCAAAGAGTTTTCTGAGCGTTTCTCGACTTTTATCTTTTCAAGCTCCTACTTCAAGATCATACTTTATTTCTCATGCGAGTATAGAGTAAAGTTTTGTAATTAGAGAACAGATCATTTCTTTTAACGTCGTGAAAGAAATTGACATTTTTAAAAAGTAGAAAAAAATTTTCTTATTCCTATATGAAAAAAATTTACATCTTTATTATAATACTAGCTTTATTATATCCTCCGTCTCGGCTTCGCCCGATAATAGTGTGTCATACATATTGAAGTGATATTTTTCGAATCATACGTATTGGAAGTGATATTTTTCGAAATTCGTTTATTTTTTGGCTTCTAATTACATTTATGTTTTTTTATGTTTCTCAAGAATATCATGATGCAATCTGCTTGCAGGTGGATGAAGCCGCGCGCGACATATAGTCTATGTCCGTCCTAATGTATATATGAGAATATGGTGTCAAAATTTAAAGAACATCGGTTCAGTAGTTTTTGAGTTATGCGATAACTAAATTAAAAAACAGGCTTTCTCTTTATATATTAATATAGATTAGATTCCATGAATTTTCCACAAATGTTAAACGTTATTTGATCAAAAACGAGTATCACTTACGTTTGTTAAGATAGAAAATATTTGTCTAATAATTAATTAACCAGGAAAAAGATGCCATTTATGATCCAAGCTGGATCTTGGTAGCTAATAATATTATTTATATAATAATATTATTTCTGTGTGAATTTTGTATACTTTTCCCTCAATAAACGTATATAAATCATTTTCTATTTTGCATCGTAATAACTTATTATTGACGTGAGTAAAAAATTAACGTTTATTTATATCACAAAGAAAATTTTATTATCTAATATCTTCTATAATTATTTCACGTGAATTATTTTAATTCTCAAACAAATTTATTTTTATTACTTCGACTGACTCGAACGACGTAAGGTGTACCAATATCTTAAATGTACAGCAAGCTCGCGTTTCTTCATTCCCAACGCCGAGAAGGAGCTCGTTCGTGTCGTTATTTACGAAGCCACTTTCGAAACGATTATCGGCTCGCCCTTTCGGAATATCGCCGCGTTATCCTTTTCCTTCTGAGCCTCGTCGCCGCGGGACAGAGTCCGATGGGCATTAGGACTTCACCCAACTCCCATCATTCCTGCTGAAACTGCACAAGTTCCGCGTCCTCTCCGACCGACCTCGGCAAGGAAAATTTCACATCCGGGACATCTGCCGCTACTTTGCCTGACCACCGTTGCAATTAACTTTTAAAGGCTGGCACCGTCTGCCCAACATGGACGACGGAACCACGAGACGTTTCGTGTGTATTCTACCCTTCGTATTCTTCAGTAGCAATTCAGTGAGAGAAGCAAAAATAGTATAAAATAGTCGAAGAATTCCTAAAAATCTAAAAAAGATTACATGAGGCGATATACATGAACATTAGATTTCGTAGTATGACTTCCGAGTTGGAGCATTGTTTTTGATTTATGATCCGACCCGGAAACACTTGAGTTTACTTTATCAGGGAGGAACAACCTACTACTTATTATATCACCAGACTATACTGTATCTGATAAGTGATTTCCTCCTTGATGAATTGAAATGTTCACGAAACGCCGGAAGCTAGATTTCATTCCTAAAAAGCCTGATCGAATGACGATCAGGGAATAGGTCGACTACACCAAAACAAGAGAAAAGGCGATCGTTATCGAAGCGAGAAAGAAAAGCTCGAAAAATTATCGTGCGTTGTTGAAATAACACGGATCAATACTGCGAAGTAATCAATGCCGCGGCTATTACGAAGTTTCCGTACTTCCGAACAAAAGTTTTTGAAAAGACGGTAGCGTCAACGTGTGAGTATTGGATTACAAAAAGCGGATGCAAAAAGACTGAAAGAGAAAGAACCGCGGAAAAAAAGCTAAGGAGGAAACTCACTGTGTAACTCTACGTTGGAAGATAAAAGTTAACCGGTATCCACAGCGTAGTTGTTATTCTATCCCTGGGAAAAAAAGAATAACTCAGCGTCCCAGCGTGCTTGTTTCTAAAAGCGAGGGGTACTTCACAATGGTCCATTGAGACCGGTAGTTCTTCAAGGATTCCTTCGTGAGTTTCACGCGCCATTTAATCGAGAGGGTTAGAAATAAATTAAGTGCGGTGTTAAGGGCGCGTTTTCATCATTGGGAAAATCTCAGCCACAACCGACGCGCGGCAATCAATTGTTATACATAATTTATGTATAAACAATTGGTCTCCTCCATTATTATCGATACTGTGATTTCCAGTTTCTTTACTAATTAACACTAATAATAGCTCCTTAATGATACTTGCAATTAATCGAAATTAAGATCGGTAACAATTTTCTAACTCAAAGTGCATTTGGAATCAAATGTTCTAAAGAAAAGCTAGAAATATTTTACACCTTTTAAAAATAGCATGTAAGATATTTCTAAATTTCAACGAAAAATTTTTACTCTACAATTTCTACGGTAAACATTTAGTGGGGCATCCTATGGAAGCGCAATCCTATAAAGGAAAAAAAAGTATCAAATGAATCCATAGCTCAGAGGTTAAAGCACTGGTGTTGTAAACCGAGAGTCGCAGACCGCAAATCTCTCTGGGAGTAAAACTTTTTCAACACCCTTCTCTGCCGCGCTTTTTTCGCGCCCTTGCAATACCGTCGACGTTAATTCCGTGAGTTACTTAACCCTTGGAGGAACGTTTGCCTTGACAAAATTTCATGGAAAAGTCGTGAGCTGAATACTATCTCGCGACAGTTTCACGAACTCCCTGTCGAACTGCCCGGGTCCATTTTGTCAGATCCTAATTGATGACAGTCTTTTTCCTCAGAAAAAAAGCTGAGTGTACGAAGCGAAGCAAAAATCGCAGACCAGTTTATTTCGTGTAATTATAACATTCGAAATATCATGTAAAAAGAATAATGAATATTGTCAAAAGATGTGGCTTCTGAATAATAAATATCGTACAGAAGAATTTTAATTGGTTAAATTTGACAAAAATGTACGATATAAAAATAGGATGGATAGAACATTTGTATAAATCACAAATTGTAGTCCCGTACAATCATACCAGTTACATAAAAAGAACGTCCAAATCACCCAGGTATTTGAAGATTGCGAGAAATTTACATTCAGCATAGATGATAAAGGTACAATAAATCATTTCAATTACTGTATAATCCTTTTAAAGGCTATTGAATCATATTTAACCATTGAATCATATTTAATCAGAGATGACAAAGCCATTATTCTGCCATCTTTAGCTTATCAATATTGGAAAATTGAAAATCTGGTGAACATAAAAACAAATAAAGTGAATAATCCTTTCTTTTCGTTCATTTTTTTATCAATATAATCATTATATAATCAATCTTTCAATTAAAATATTTAGTGTTTTATAACATGAAAAAGTATCGAAAACATTTCACACGTTAATATTCTTTTTCCATCTTTCTCGTTGAAAGAAAAGAAAATCCTGTTTTTTGTAATTAATGATTGGAATGATGGGATTATTTTACCTCTAAATTCAACGATGTAATTCGAATACAATAACGCCTCGCTCTCGCGCATACGTTCTTGAATCCGACAAATTGAAGCGCGGAAGTGAAGTACGCCGGTCCCGGTCATTAAACCGTGTCGCGACGAGTTAACTACCGGGAAACGAGACATCGTTCGATACTTATTTCTCGGTTATAAACGATATCGCATATATCGAAACTCGCTACAATTTTCTGCCGTATATCAGTAACAACGCTGCGCAAGAGCTTTATTCCCTGGCAAACTAGGCCAAGAAGGCAAACGCATCCTCGCGCAACCACATTACGTTACTTCGTGTCAAAGTAACCTATAGAATAGAACTTTGTCCTCCAATTCAGTATTCCTTTAACAACCGGGTGTCCCGAGAGACGTAAACTGAAAAGAAAAGAAATTTATTGCAAATTACTAAAAAGTCTGAAAATCAAATTTTGAAAATTTGACTTCTTAATCTCTCTTTTTCTTAAAATGGAACATTATTAATATTTATTTAAAATAAAAAATTGCTTCTTTTATTTATGTTTTTCAATGAAAAGCTTTTTTCAATGAAAAGAAATTATTATTATCTGAGTTTTATCATTATTTTGAATTTTTATAAGATACATTACATAGATGATATATTATATGTAATATAATATAACTTTAACAATGTTATTAAAAAACTCGAGTATATGTATAAAAATATAACAGAAAAATATGATCTATTTAAAATAAAATTCTCATCATAACATTGTTGAAAATATTTTAAACTTTTGTTAAAAATTTCAATTTGCCTTTTGATGTAATTACGTATACATGATAATTATGTCAGCCAAGTTACTCTGAATAATTATTATTAACCCATTTGCTGCGTAGCAAACTAAATTGTAATTTGAAAAACGAGAGAAATAGAGAGTTAAACACACAATAAATTACTGTTACATGTCTACGTTTTTCCATTTTATTTGAAAGAAAAAAAGTCGCTTAAAGAAGAAAAGTCTTTTTTATTCATTCTTTTCATATTTACTTATTATACGCATACACATACGTGCCTAAATGTATACACAACCGGTAGAATTATTTAACTACCGTTTTTAAGAAATGTAGCGGTGAAAATGTAATAGAACGACGTCGACGGAAGAGGAAAAATGCGGACAGTCAGATATGTAGGGCCGTACCTCGGGAAACCAAATGTTTGCGGACAAATTGTCGTCGTTTTCAACGAGGAAAATCAACAAACGCCCTCGTTCAGTCCTAATGCATCGCTCGGGATGAAAATCGTTCCGCACGCGCAGACTCTCGATCTCGATCCAAAGGATTTTAGATCCTCTATTCTTCGTTCCCGAATAGCAAGCCAGAAATATACTACTGTATGTAGTATAGAAAAACTCGGCTGTTTTCATCGATTCAAATTTCACCAAGTTTTATGTATCGAGATCTAGGTCGTGGGATTTAGTAACGCGAGCCTGTCTTGCAAAATGCAAAACTATCGAAAACATCTTTTCCATTATAAATTCTTGTGTGAGTTTAGGATTGATTCTTTGAACAAAATGGAGGAAAAGAAAAAAGAGGTAACAAAGCTCTTTCAATATAAAAAGTTTATAAAAGTTATTTTAAAAAGTAAGTATTTTCTCTTTTCTGCTCAAATTAGATCTCTATGTCATCTTTACAATCAAATATCTGATAGATTAAACACTAATTTAAAAAACAATAGAAGCATAAGATGGACAGTGAAGTCTAAATTTTCCATGTGATATTAAGTGGGACAATTAAAGTTATCTTCGATCTAAGGATAAGTTAATTAGAAAAATTGAAGACCAAGTCTAATATCAAGATTGTCGGAATGTAACGAATTAACTATCAGCAACTGACAAAGATCACAAAATACATATAATAAAATATAGAATAAAATGTAAAAATATATTTTTATAGAATTGTAATGAAATATATAATATTTTTTTAAAATGGGATGTTAAAAGTTTTAAAATTTTTATTGTGTTAAAAATATATATATATATATATATATATATATATATATATATATATATATATATGGATTTAATTTGAGTAAAGAAAAAAATATTTTATAAGTTTTTATATTTTAAAAATTTTATTAATTTTTCTTTCTCTTTGTTGTTCGTCATTCATATTGATTTGACATTTATTACATTTATTAAATTTATTTTGAATTAAATCATATTATTTTGTACCTTTTATTTAAAAAGTGTAATTGCATAATTGTAATTGTGCAGCAAAAATGTAATGTAATTTCTGACATTTCGTTTGAAGAATTAAAATATTAATATTTTCATGCACGACAAATCCAACGGCACTCGGAGGTACCGTGCGGTTTATTCAGATTATTCAATCTACTCTAGGGCAGAGAAAAGGATCGGGAAACTGTTACTGCACAGTTACCTTTGTCTACCGCTTCTTCTCTTTATCCTTGATTTGCATTCTGCAACTGCTTATTTACATTCTGCGTTAAGATATTCTGTAACTTCTCGTATTTGAATTAAAGTAGAACACCAATGCACTGTTTGCTTTGCGCTAATTAAATGTTAACAAAACACGAACATATCTTAAATTTTTGAAACTTTTTTCGCAAAACCAGAGACAAAATATAATATTCTCGAGTTTAAGTTCGATATTTTGTTATATTGCTCATATTATACTTATTTCTGCAACATACATTAAATTTTTATTATTTTAGCACGCGTTCTACCCCATCTTTTTCAGAGAATCTTTTTATTGATAAGATCGATAAAAAGATTTTCTGAAAAATTTTAGCTATATTTAGTACTTAGTCTTTGATTCATCACTGCAGCAGCAGCAGGTTTACGGCGTCAAAAACGTAACGTGATTTATTTTCTTGCAGTATATACGTCAAATAAATAACTTTTCGCATGCTCACGCTCGTATTCGACTTGTGCACTCTCTCTTTTCGGTCCGTGTGAACATTAATAGATAGCTATAAATCTTAATCATCTGTCACGAGGTCCGTTTTCGTATATAAACGTATGTAGATTAAATTATACGGTCATTTATTACTGAAAGAGAATCGTAGACGGAGACTTCGGTACATTTCACCAATCTATTCGATCGAGCACGAATAGTTCTGCGGCGTGTAAAACAAGATAATTTATTTCAACGTGTAGTGTATATGAGAAAAAGAGATTCGTATAATTTCCCGATTCTCACATTCAATATTGTAGCAAAGAGGTTCGAGAATGTACGTTTAAAAATGTATGTTCACACGTTCGTTTCGAGAGTTTTCTCGTTTGCTCAAATAGTGTAAATTAAAAAAGAAAAAAGATACATAACGTTATCAAACGGTACGAAAGATACGCTCTTCAAAATTCATGAACAACTTTGAGACTAAAATATTGTACATATTTAGGAGAGAAGAATTCCAAAATATTTTCGTTTACTTCCTTGCAAGAAGAAGTAGGACGTACTTCATCACAGGACCGTTTCCGTCTTATGGCGAATAAATTTCTGTCGTCGATACCGGCGCGGCGCGGCACAGCGGATATCCGGTATCGCATCGGTTCACCCGGTACACACTTGGCAGGCTTATGGGCTTTTCAATTTCGTTCCTCACCGAGTGCGTTCCATACGGCGGCGCGCGATAGCTATTGCAGGAGCTCTACGTGCACGCCCGTTGAAATTTCTCCGAGACGACGTTTCGGAGGCCATTATGGCTTTCCCATTTCTTGAATGATATCCCGGACGAAAGCGCAATGGCGCGAGAGGATGGCTAACGCTATCCGCGAGAAATGGAAAAATAATTGGCCGGATGCATGCGCCTGTCCGGGTGCATTTCGAGAATATATCACGAAGACCGAGAATCACTATATTCTCGCGGTAGCGGTGCACAGTTTATTCCGTCTTTATTTGCGGTTAGCTCCACCGTATGTAAAAGTGCTCGAGAAACGAAATTTTGTATTGTCAGTATTGTTTCCATCTGATCTGTTGTTAGAATTTTGCAATTACGAAAGGTAACTGAATCCCTTCACGATACTTTATCTATACTAATCTATAAAGAGAAATTTTGTTTTTTTGTTACCGCATAACTCAAAAACTACTAAACCGATTTCCTTCAAATTTTAACACTATATTCTCATATACACTAGGACGGACATAGGCTATATAGCATGTTTAAAAATATTTTCATTATCCAGAAATTAATGTTTTCATTTTTTATCATTTACTGCTGTATTAACCCGTGTAGTAAAGTGATATCACCTAGGCGGCGCGCGGCTTCATCCACCCGCAAGCATATTATATAAGGAGCACTGTTTCCGGGTTTCTGTATTCAAGGATTTATTCGTCGATTCTATTCGGTTGCCACTGTGTCTCAAATACAATCAAATTTATCAAGGTCTACTGCCCGTGCTCGAAAAATATCACTTCCAATACGTATGATTCGGTCACACTATTATCTCTGACGAAACCGAGATGGGGGGCACTAGTTCCGTGAATGAAACTCGATTATTAATTCTACTTGCGTGAGATGTGAAATACACCTCAGAAATTTACTGAATTCACAGTCACTTTTTCATCGATCAAATGCTGCACAAATTGTTTCACGATTAAAAAATTTTCGCCCTTATTTTTATCTAAAAGAAATTATAGAACATAATCAATTTTATTGTATATAATTCATAAAATCATAATAAATCGTCAAAGAGAACAGAGAAAATTGCGATATAATGTTGGATTGTAAAATACACCTAACGCGAGTAATTATAATACGTTAAAAAAAGAGTATGCAAGTAATGTAGGAAAGTTTGAATCTGTTAGTGCTCGAATGTAGGAAGGGTTTCTCAGCGAATGAAAATGTTCGCGCGAGAAAGGCTTTCGTGCAAACTTGCCACGACTATCTCACGTAAATTTCAGGATACGAAACAATATCACGTTGTATTACCGTTTATTGAGTCTTGACCGGGAGGCACTCAAGAAGCTCGGTAGCCACAATGGCTCAATGCTAAATTGAGAAAGTTTCGGAAAGTTTAATATCCTATATACTCCGCGAAGCCAGTCAACAATAATTCTCGTTATGTCTACAGGACGTACAAAAACTCGCGCATTTTAAGTTATAAATATATGAACAAGCAATTTCAATTTTTTTTAGTACAAGAAGATTCAATTAATCGCAATTTTCTAACGTTAAAATATCATTATATTTAAAGCTCTATTAAGGCTATTATTCTATCTAAAGCTTGCTGGAAAATTAATTTAAATTAATATAAATTTAAAAACAGATTCTACAATATTCTATCATTTATTTCTATCTTAGCTCAAGTTTTGTAACTTAGCTTAGTTATTATTGTTAACTAATTGTAAAATCGGGAGTTCTATATTTTCACTAAAGACTAATGAACTCCAAATTTATTTAAGAAGTCCAAATTTATCAAAGTATAGAATAATTTGTAATGCTAAAGAAAGGACACAACAACCTCTGGTACACTCTGTATATTATGTATACTAAAACACTACGACGCAAACGATGTATCTCGAGGAAGGATACAGAGGCAAAGTTTCTTAATAAACGTTGACGTCGACACCGCGTGGCAATTCCTTAAGTCGATACAGAAACTCGCTTTTATGAACTGACTAACGGATTAGAAACGGACCTCCGTTTTAATTAAGCTCCGCTTATATAAATATATACATATAATCGTGTTAAAAATAGATTCTAGTTATGGTAAAGAATTGTGAAACTTATCATTGATAATTTTAATATTAAAAAGAAGGAATAAATCTTAGACACTTTTCTTAAAAGTCTAAAAATAAAAAAAACATTATATTTTCAATGCCAATCAGTACATTAACAAATCTGACATAAAAAGATTGTTAATATTTATGTATACGATTGTGTATTAGTAGAGATGTATGTTATTAATCAGAGATGTATGTTAAAGTAATCACATCTCTATCAGTTCTGATACGACTAATAAAATTCCTTTCCTTTTATTACACACAGAGACGAATAATCGAATGAGTCATATCGTGATGTCAACTTAGTGCACTGTCATTAATGTTTTATTATCTTTTTAAATAAATATTTCCAGATACCTATGTGCTTGCACAGATTTTCTTATACCTTTTTTTAAATGAAATACGTGATTAAAGTATTCTGCTTATTAGAATTCTGCTTAGTAGAATTAAATTTATATGTATATATATATATATATATATGTGTATGTATGCCCGCATGCGCGCGCGCACACACACACACGCACGCACGCACGCACGCACGCACGCACGCACGCACGCGCACGCACGCACGCACGCACGCACGCACGCACGCGAAATTTAGAAATCTATATATATATATGTATATATATATATGTTTATAAATTTTTATATTTATATATATTATATATATATTTCTATATATGCTACGTGATATAAAAAATAAAAATATTGTTAATAGTAATTTGTTGACATATTATGCAAAAATATTGTGAAAAAAAAAATTTGCCCCCAGAGAGATTTGAACTCTCGACCCCTGGTTTACAAGACCAGTGCTCTAACCCCTGAGCTATGGAGGCTTTCGAATGACATCTCTTTCATCGTGTTAAAAAGCGATAGGACGTAAGTCATATTTAATATATTATGCAAATGCATTATTTTAATTGCAATAAAACTCCCCATTTTTTATTTCATAAAATAAAATTGTCAGTTTAAAAAGAAAATAAAAGATGAAGTTTCTCATCAGAAAAACGAAAAACATTTTGAAAGAGCAATTCATTAAATATATATGTATATTAAATACATATGTAAGTACTTTCATAACATTAAATTGAAATTTTTATTGTTTTTTAATTATTTATTATTTTTTAATTCTTCATAAGGTAAACAAACACGCACAAAATATTTTATTAAAATAAAATGATAGTTTTTTTTAAGTTGTTTGTGTTAGAAAATATTTAATTCATAAGTTAGTTTCAAAAAGAGTCTCAAAAACTCGAACACAAGAGAATTCGAATAAAATACAATTACTTGGATTGTAACAAATAAAATTGTTTATTTAGAAAAACCAAAATAGGATGGGGGACTTCTGGTAGGACTTCTATTTTACAGTACAGTAGTGCTATTCCGTTTTTTTCGATTCAAAAGAATCCTCTAATATATATTTCTCAGTACATTTGAACCTCTTCTTTCGATGTTACGACTTTCGATGTTACTAAATATCAAATATTTATTTTAATATTACATATTTATAAGAAAATACTCGCACAGGTCGTCAACATGAATTTGCGTGTTGACGCTTCACATTTTATTTCGCATCTGCTGAAAATTCGAAATTTCGTCGAAATTTTAAATCCGTTAAAATGTCACATTTCGCTAAAACCATGCATTTATTCACACTCACGCTATCTCCGAATGTTTTAATTCGTTAAATATTTAGTCTTTATCTCATCTGAACGATAATGTTGTGATAACTTCAAAGCTCCAAGAATTCTAAGCACAATGATATTTGAATGTCGCAGTATACATATATGACCGAAAGAAGTATATTAAATTTAAAAGCGCCATCTACGCCATTACAGTAAAAAAAAATGAGGATTTTATTTCAACCGTGAATGGCAAACAAGGTGTGATGTAAAAAACTCGCGAAAAGCGCCTTCTATCACTGGTTTTCCAGCAAATAAGCTACGAAATGCAACAGAGGAAGTCGATGAAGGACAGCCCGTCGTAATGTAGCCCGGTTCTATGTGCGCGTTCACCGTTCCTTTTGCATACCTTGGGGAGTGCATCCTTGAGTGCGTTTCGCCGAGCGACAAAGTCCGCCTGGCGCTCTTGTCGTAAAAATCACTGCATCTACCTGTTTTAAGCCACCGACTTCGCGTCGTCTGTATAAATTTTAAGGGTAAATGAGGAAATAGGATAAAGTAAAATTTTTTTATGCCAGCGGCGCCCCCGGATAAAATTTAACTCGTACGAAAACATCTTTATTGCTACTATTATTATTGAACGCATCAAACGTAATTTCCGCAAACTTATAACTTTATCGCGAAACGTTATAAAAATCGACGATACATCTTATAAATCGCCCTCCCAGTTTCTTCGGCGAGATCGCGGAAGAGGAGAATCGTTAACAAAAAGAAAAGAAAAAAAAACGAAATTGCGCATAGTTTCGCAACGTAATTTTTTACGACGCTGTAACTTTTTACATGCTGGAACGATCGTCCGGGGAATCCTCTCTCTGGAAAAATGCGAAATAGAAAATTATTCGATAATAACGGCTAAGTTCGCCGTTTCGAAATTAAAAACTTTAGCCGCCGGAAATTAAGGCGAGAAACTAACAAACTACGTTCAAGAACTGATTAAGTCCCGACAGAGCTAATTAGAAACGGCCCGTGCCATTCGTCGACTCGCGAAAATCGTGCTGATTTGATTAAGAGTATAATACAGCGCCATGGTAAAACGGGAGAAACGTGTAACAAAAAAAAGCGCGATCATTTTGAATTTATGCATTCTACCGTTTCCACGAGGAAAATAAATAAAGGCGAAACGAATGCTCTTAGCCGAAGGTGGAAGCGGAAGCATTTGTTTGTTTCGCGTTATAAAGCACGTCGTACGTTTCCGTTTGAGTAATCCTCCGTTTTTACTGCAGAGCAATTGCTTTGCTTTTTCACGCTCAAATCTACAGACGTCTTTTGTCGTCGCTGTCACGCCGGCTAATGTAATCTGATTATCGTTAACATATTTATCACGGCAATTCATCTTCAGAACTCGCAATATACGCGTAATATATAATTATGAGATCGCGACGCGTGTATATTACAAGATAAATAGAAAGAGAGAGGTTTTCGAAGTATACCGGGAAGTTAACTACTCAATTTAATATCGAGGTATTTACCTTCAACGTATATCGAATATGCCATGTGCATGTTATTTATACATCTACAACATTATCATGCACTTCTTATTGACAGAAACAGATAATCTAGGATACAAACAAATCTCTGTTATTGAAATTTACTTGTTAGTTTATTTTATAATTTGTTATTAATATTTATTAAATTCAAAGAAAATATATAAGTATTCTAAATATATTTCTTCTTAATTTAAAAATGGACTGAAAATAGCATCTTTTCTCTAGTTATTTGTTACTTTTTAGTTGCTTCTGTTCACTAATTAATTGTAATCAACAACGGCTAATTGTGTCAAACTGTTAATTTGAATAACAATGTTTTTTCATCTGCAAGAGCAATTTAGAATCAAGGGAGAGTGAAGAATCAACATTTTACGATCCAACTATTTTTTCCATCTTCTTGAACAAGAGTGTAAGATGCAGTTCCCTTGCACAATGCTCCTCCTGCACAATGTTCACTATAAATTCAAAAAGTCCTCGTCAAGTACGATCGCCGTTCGGGCTGATTTTACAACGTGACGGTCCATCTCGCCCATATTATTATCGCTTCTTGCGCGATGAACGTTCAGTTGTAAACACCGACATAATCGATGGTTATAATCGCGCGAGACCACGCGAGACCAGCTATCCACGGCAATTACAAAAGCGCAATTTTCTGCTTGCAGGGAAAATTAACATCGCGTAACTGACGCACGATTGCGTGGCGCAATCAAGGACGTGACATTACACAAAAAGCAAATGCTATTTTGTTGTCGATATGTTTCTCGCCACCGCGTGACACGCGAAGTCGATGAGAAAGAAAAATCTATCAGGATGTAACGGGGTATGATAAACGTCTTTGATATGAACGGAGGTCTCGTCCTCGTGCGCGCGTTATGAAACGCTCGTGCGTGGAGGATTATCTCGATAATCATTTAGTTTATTCAAATGAATGGATTTATTGATGTTTTACAATCACGTATTCATTAATGCGATCAGTGACGGGCGGTTTCGCATAAATATATTAAAGATGTTGTTATAAATGCGTGGGGAAATTATATATAAGAGCATATAATTCATTTTGTTGTGATATGTTTTAATAACAGATCTCTCTGCATATTTTGGTATTTCCTGGACAGGTATACCTATCAAAGCATAACTTTTTAAATAAGACAAATTAAGAGCTTCAGAAATAAAAAGTAAAAATGTACACCTATAGCAAATTTAATTCTTTAAAATCGAAAATTCTCAAGATGAGTTTAATTGACCGAACAAACACTAACAGTAACATCACATGAATGTTATAATTTCCTACTCAACAATGTAACTGTTATGTACAACGTGTTATATTACACTTACACTGTTGAGTGGGAAATTATAATATTGATGTAATGTTTGCTGGGGATTTCTTAATAAAATTAGCTTCAAAATTAATTGCAACACATATTACACACATTTGTATATACATATTTGACAAATTGAAAGGATGCAGTGTGTATGTGTGCAATGCAGAAAAAGCTGTCTGTATAGCCATGTTTAAGGAGATATTTCGAGTCTCGTTAAAGCAAAATTCGTCAATTGTACGGAAGTGGTATGTTACGCAATTGCGCAGTATCGAGAACAATAAAAGTGCATTAAAAAAAACACTTACCTATCCTCGAGTGGAATAACGACGTAACCAGAATCAAAAATTTATGTTATCCAACTCGCGCGCGAGTCTCAGGGTGATCTCCAGGGTGGAGGTGTCGTTGTGCCACTTGGCGGATGACGCGTTGGGATCCACCGGATGCGGCGTCGGTAAGTGTAGCCGATATCTAGAGGAATCGCAGCTGGTTTTACGCGTCTGGCAAATTTATGGCGTCGTAAAATTGTCAAAGAAGGACGCGCGCGCCCGTCGGAATCAAACGCGAGCGAGCTTAGGTTTTTTTTCTGTCACGCGGGTCACACCGATAAATTCCCCGGTCGTGGCCACCTCACCTTGGACTGCGCACGTCGATCGCCTCAGATTCCACGGAGAGTTCCACTTTTTCCCGCGTTTCCTGGGGCAATTTCACCAACACCGACAGCCACTCGCAGGACGCCGTGCTTGGCGTTTTAAAGCCCATCTAAACAACAATTCGTCCGTCTTCAAGGGCGCGATTCACACGTAACGTGTCGAGCGAAATGGATTCTCTTCCGGCGTCTCGCCGGATTTGAGACAGAATAATCGAGTGGTTCTTATACACACGGCATTCGCGTTATCTTGGTTCCTTTGTTTTATTCACCATTTCGACGACAATTCTGTTTTTATCAGGAAAATTGCATACATTTTTATCTTTAAAGTATCGAAAAAAAACGAGTATATGCATTTATTTAAAAAATTTAAATTAAGCATCGTATGTTGTAAGCAATCTTGCGTTGTAAGATTGATAAATCGACGCGCGATCTACTGAATTGATAAAAGTATACAAAATTCATACAGAAATATTTTTAAGGATGTTTTAGAACTAACAGAACTATTGAACTAATATTGATAACGACCTAAAAATTTAATAGATTATTTATTATCTAAACTCGTATGCAAAACCTGAAACAGATTCTCTAATCGGTTCACGAGTTATTCAACTTTCAACTTTGCATGAGTTCTTATGGAGAGTAGCCGCATATTCTCACTTATATAAACGAAATTATAAAGAAGCATCATTCAAGTAGAACAGAAAGTCAAAATAAAGTCAATTTGGCGTTATACTGATTAATTTACATCATGTTTCGGTCATGATTTGGTTAATATGACGTCAAATTGACATTATTTTTTTACTTCTTGTGCTACTCGGGTACTATTCTCAAACTTTGTTTATAAATTGATTAAATATTAAGCGGTATTTCTAAAAACAGTTGATATCGATTCATTAATTCTTGAATTTATTCTTGAATTATTATCGAAAAATGATGTAAAATTTCGAAAGTGTGTTACGATGCTACTCTTGAATATTATGTTAATCATATTTTTTTATACATATCTTTTTACATATCTTATGTATTTTAAGTAAGATTCGGTGTCTGGTATGCATTAAATATTATTAATATACAAAAGAATTTTTCGTTTCTTGTTGTTGGTATCAGGACTAAAAATTTTTTTACCGACAATCACAAAATTCACAAAATATGCACATATATTCATTTGCAGTGCCAGATGTCATATTAACTAGTATTATTTAAGTGCTTTACACGATAAGAGCACATCTTGTGATGTGGTGCACATCTTAAATCAAGAAAGTGTAGAATTCCATCAATTTCAAATTAAAGTAACTTTTGTTTGGGACAGCCAGAACATCCTTAAGGGGATCCTAAAGCCGTCTGTTTTACCGACAAA
Organism: Crematogaster levior; assembly: GCA_901521435.1. NCBI lineage: Eukaryota > Metazoa > Arthropoda > Insecta > Hymenoptera > Formicidae > Crematogaster > Crematogaster levior. Next base: position 185,627 of record CABEGB010000805.1, read on the forward strand.
ACGGTCAATTAAAAATTAATACTAAACTTTTTTTAAATTTGGTACCTTTTCTGCACAAAACAGCTTGACTCCCGGTTCCGTTGAAGTGTCTACTTTAATCCTACAAAAGGATTTATCGTTCCATGCAGCCAAAAAAAAGTTTAAACTTTTTTTAGTTTAAACTTTTTTAAACTAAAAAAAGTAAATCCTTTTGTAGGATTAAAGTAGACACTTCAACGGAACCGGGAGTCAAGCTGTTTTGTGCAGAAAAGGTACCAAATTTTTATATAAAATTGATATTTTCACGAGTTGACATTCGCTCTGAAGATAAATATAATGTAAATATAATGTAATTTTGTAATTACTTCCTTCTTCGGCGTAAAATTTGTACCTCCAGTGTTCGTTTGCGTGCATACTTTAATCCTGGAGAAGGATTTTTAATTCTGTGTAGTTAAAAAAAAGTTTAGTATTAATTTTTAATTGACCGTATTTTGTCGGTAAAACAGACGGCTTTAGGATCCCCTTAAGCTGGACTTAAATGACGCGTGGCTCGACGAGTCTATCAACAAGTTAAAAAAAGAGAGAATTCATAAAGCGAACTTATTGAAAAGAATAAGAATAGCCGAGTCACACGTCGTTTAAGTCCAGCCTTAGACTACCAAGTTCCAGCTCGGACCATGAACAATAAATGACATATTTTCCTAGCATCTTATAGTTTCTTTACTTCTTCTTTGTATTGGCTTTAAACTTGCAATACAAAAATACATACAGGTTTTTAATTCCGAAGAAAAATACAGATTTATCGTCTATTCTATTTAACTTATTCTCATGCGTAAGACATCTTCGAACTCTCGAAAAGATATAGTACAGGTATAGAATTTAAAATCTCGGATGATCGACTATTTCGCGTTAAATTCACGATAAGAATGTGTACTACGACGTATACAAAACACGTTCAATATTATATTCAAATCCCTGCTTCGTTTTCCCTAGAGGTAAAGAGAGGCGCGACTTACTCCCAGATAAACGTCTTCCGCCGTCACTGCCTGCTTAAACTTTATCTCGTATTCGGGCGCCTTCCTGGGGTCGTAATCCTGCGAGTTCCGTGTGTCGACCGCCTCCGAAGGATGCCAAATATCGTCACCCGCGCCCCGGAGGGGTGCATGAGGTCCCGCACGATCCGGGGTAGGGTCGCTCGGGGCGCCAATGTCACCCGGTCCTGGCAAATAATTCATTTGAAATCTGTCAGTCGTCCCGCTCGGCTAATGACTAATAACGTTTGTCCCGAGAATAACGCGTGATAACATCGAACGCCACCCGGAGGCAAGCTGTTCAACGGTAATTTAAAAACGGATGTGTAACGATGATTTATAATTAACGCACGTCGCGCGATTACGAATTGAGAATTACACGAGTCCTATTAGAATTAATGATTGACAGCGCAAATATAACTTGCAGCGGGTTGCTTTATTGGCCGCTGCGTCGTTTATAAAGCGTGTTACGTTAATAATACTATACCGGTTTGCGAAGAGGAAATCGAAATATGCATATAAAACTCGCGGTATGTTACGTTCAATCCTCAATTAGCTAGTTACTACACCTACGATTCGAAAAGGGAAGAGAGAGAGAGAGGATAAGATACAATCCTTCATAAAATATCTATTTAAGAAGCGCGATGAAGATTCCCTTTCCATTTATTATTCCCACACAGCACAGAATATTCCAGCAACATTGCAGCAACATTGAAATATTCTAGTAACATTGCAGCAACAATGTTACTGGAATATTCCGTGCTGTGCAGGTTGTTTCTTTCCCCTTTAACTCTTCCGCCACGAGTTTCGGGTTCGAACGCAAACAAAAAAATGCAAAATAAATAACCGGCTTGCAAACATACGAAAATACACGAATAAAGAATGCGCGCGCGTATGCCGCTGTTGTGTTTGCCAATTAATTTGTGTTTCGCCTGGCCAAATAATATCCCGAACAATACATCGAATTAAGCGTAACGATACAACGAGATTTCAGTTCGGTAGCACTTCACCACGCTCGAAATTGCACAGGAGAAATTAGTCGGCGCCGATTGTTTTAACAGCAACTATTTTGCACCGGGTATATATCTCCATAATTAATCAGTAAAGCGTAAAGCCGTAAGCGTAAACTCACCCAACTTCCTCGCGCCCGCCTGTGGTAGATCGTCCTCGTCGTCGGAGTCATCCTTCGGCGGGCAGATTAAATTTTGAAGCGCCTCTAAATCCCCCGGACTGAAACAGCCGTCCATCGCGAGTATTACACACGTGAAAGACAGTCCTTGCTTTCCGCTCTACGACAACCCGCAACAACAAGTTGACGTCGCTATGGCGACGAACTCGTTGGTTACCCGATAAGGCGGTCCGGATACGAAATTGACTCGATCGAAAAATTTCACGCTTGACATCGCGCGACGCGAAACTATTTATTTATTAAATATGCAACAGTTGCCCCATCGATCGTACAGTATTCATGAATAATTTCAATCGCGTGTCACGTAAGATAAAAATAAAAACTGTCGAATATGTCGGTACTTTATCTGTTTTCGAGGCATTTTTTTTTCTGGTATTATTAAAATAAGCTTTTTTTAATGTAGCGCAATGAGAAAAAAGTTATTGACATAACTAAATACATTTAGTTGGCAATATTTCTTCAGTTCAAATAAGTAATATTTTTAGATAAATGTATTTTAATTTACCGAAACACATATTTTTTTGAATTGACAAATATTTGCTTCACAAACCTATGACCGCCGCAAAAAATATTTGAGTCAACACTTTTTTTAAAATGTGGACACAGAAGAAGAGTAATATATAACAGCAAAAATATTCAAGCTCGTGTCAAACAATGTGTAAAGATCAAAGGACAAGCAATTCTGGTGTTATTTTCAAAATTTGTAATTTAATAAGTTTATTATTATTAGCTCTTAAAATTCAGTAGAATATTTCGATTAGCAGAATCCTCCTCGATCATGTGTTAAATTTATGGAAAACAATACAATTAATAAATAACAATTAAACAAAATATATCACGAACATTATAAGGAATAAAAATAAAACTAAAAAAACTCAAGAAAATTATAAATTATAAATTATAAATTATAAATTTCGAAGAGAAATAGTTTTATTCCGTAGAGATGATAATTAATAATAGAATAGTAAAAAGAAATGATATACACATAAATAATGGTGTGAATTCGTAGAACAAGAGATCATATATAAGTTCGAAAGTATTATAAGAAATTAATTCAATTATACAGTTAAAAATGCAACGTCCATGTAGAAATCAAAACCAAACGGAAAAAAATGTAGGTCATGGAATGTCCATAATTAATTCTTCATTCAGTAGCGAGAATCGAGTCGTTGAAGTAAAACCGCGCGCGCGCGCGTGTGTGCGTGTGGGTCTGTGTGTGTCTGTATTTGTGTCTGCGTCTATATCTGTGATCAAAATTGCGAAATATCATGTAACATGAATTAGACTGGAATTACAACCGAAATCAATTAATGCTTTTGAGGTATAATGTAAAGCTCCTATTACTATCAAGTTTTTATCAAGTTAGTAAGTGACTAATAAACTATTTAATTTTGAAATCCAGAATCGTTTGTTCAGTGGCCTCTTGACCTTACAATAATATAGGACATTCTGTCATGTAATTTTCAATTCACACTCAAATACAAATGTGTATTTTTAGTTAAATAATCTTACACTTTTGTACCACTTTTGTATCTTATATTTAGCAGACATATGCTTTTACTTAGCAGGTAGATTGTTCTTCGAGATCACTAGACTCCTATTGTGTCTTTCAATTCATTCTCCCTCGAAAATGGTGGAAAGAAATTCGGAGCAGTTACACTATTCTATCTATCTATTACGTGCCAGGACCAGTATTATGAAACTCCATCTAAGAATGAAAGTGTCAAGGAAAAATTCAAGGGGGAAATACCAAATGAGCAGTATGTCAATAAAAATCCAGATTTCGATTCTTGCGAAAGAGAGGCAAGAAGAGAATGATGAAGAGCCAGAGCATCGTTGATCCATTATGTAAAGAAGAAATAATTTCAAGTAGTCTGTGTGAACGCACCTGAAACATGGGAATAGCTAAAAATTTTACCATCGGCGAAAGATGCAGCAAAAGATATAAAAATTTGGCATTTGGAGCTTGATCCTTTATGTATACTATGTATTTGAAAATATCCTGCACACTAATGAAGAGATTGAGAGACAAGTAGAAGAATATTCGAAAACCATTACAAAACCACTACAAAAAGACAGATATATTCGGACTCAAATCTTTTTTGGGATTGATATACCTCGGCGGTGTAAAAAAAACTGTCATTCGTTTTTGAATGAATTGTGAAGCCCTCAGTTCAATTGTAATCTGTATAAAGCTGTTATGACCGAGATTTAAGTTTCTTTTACATATATACTTTTTTTACACACACACACACACACACACACACACACACACACACACACACACACACACACACACATATATATATATATGTATATGCTTCGATGATAAAAATATGTGAACGCAGAGCATGGTTTAACATCTGTCAAAGAACTTTAGATGCCTTCATCGAAAACTGTCAGAGGTATTATTCATCTTCTATGTATTGCACTATCGAGCAGCGTCTTTTATTTCGCGGCCGTTTTAAACTAGAATATATATAGCTAACAAGATAAATGTGGGGTAAAAATTGTTATGTGCGATAGCATAAAAAGACAAGTTACATGTTTCATGCAGAATCGTATACTGTATCAGAAGACTTAATCCAGATCGGTAAAAATAAGTTTGCAGACGGAGAATTTAATTTAGACTTGAACTATGACTCACATATCGTACACGTTCATTGTACATATTTATTCATTTATCTCGACTATACTTAAATCTAGCAACGCTAAGATTTTTTTTGCATTAAATAATCTTTTATTGTCTTATTTTGACAGATTTAAAAATGTTTAACTTAATGTTTTCATTTTTTTAACATTTATCATATTTCCTCACTTAATTTGGCGCAATTTTCCGATTTTAATACTTTTTTGAAAAACATTTTTAACATTTTTAAAATTATGAAATGTTCCCAGACAGCACATGACGTTCAGTGGACGTCGAAAATTGGTTTTTATTTAATACAAACGTCTACTTAATATAGATGTTTTAAAAACATATATTATTTGACGTATAAAGTATATCTATATGTGGATGTTTTAAAAATGTCCATCTTACATATATTTATATCCCTAAAAGTTACCATTGTAAAATAATTATGAAATGTCGAATAATGTTTAAAAGAAATGTTCAAAATGAAGAAATGTTTAAAAGAATGTTTAAAAGAAATTCTCTTTTAAATTACAGTCTGGTCTACTAATAAGTACGTAAAAATGACAGATAAAAAAATAATAAATAAATATTTGTGCTCTTGTAGCAACAAACGTGGATATCAATTGAAAATATTTAATACAATTAAATAAGGGAATGTGTCAATTATACGAATCTTCTAAAAAAATTTCTCTTAACTTTATATTTTTAATTTTGTTTTACATTTAAACGCAAGTTTAAAATACGTACGAAACGTCCAATATATGTATGTTTTTAAAACATCACTGTACTGTCTGGGTTAAATGACACTTTTTATTTATCTTTATGGGAATTAACACTATTTATGTTGCAATGCACAATTATTTGATATTTTTAATATATTAAAACAATTGATATAATACTGCAGGAAATATCAATTATAATGCAGAAATTAGATTTTAACTAATCCAGCGTACAGATCATTTTAATCCGGATCAATTTTGATCCTCATCGTGAAAGCGACATATGAATGACCGCGTACAGCATTTCGAAATTGATGATCTTGAGTATACGGCACATAATATCTTAGCAACTTTGCAAATGTTGCTTCAATGTTGGTGGAATATTCTGTGGATAAGATCGATATATATATATATATATATATATATATATATATATATATATGTGTGTGTATGTACGAGTATCTAAAGTGGATTTCGTGCATTCCGATTTCATCTGCGCTTTTAATATTTATATTATTTTGTTAACATGAATGAAATTAATATGTTATTTTACCACATCACTGAGAAAAATGTTTTTGATTACATCAATAAGACATATATAAAATAGAATTTCGGGTTACCTCGTGAATATTTGATAGATTTAATTATCTAATTCTCGCGTATGTTTTTGATTAAATCTATTAGATTTCCAACTAGATTTTTTTCTACACCGTGTGATGGAAAATAAAATTAGGCTAATGAATTTAAATGAAATCTTGCTGGTGAGAAATTTTGCCGATTGAATTGCTTCATTAAATTAATCAAAGTTTGATTAAAAACATTTAAAAGTACTTAAAATATATCTCTTTCTCTCTCTTTCATTCACCAGGCTTCTCCCTATTAAATAAATTTTATGATAAGCATTTTACAAAAAAAATAAAGCACTTTAAGTTTTCAATAAAAGGCTCGAAAAGACGTGGAAATATCTAAAAGAGAAAAATTAATAAAAAATTTAAAAAATTTTTTAAAAATTAAAAAAAAAATTGGCGCTTGTGTAATCTCCAAATTTGCAGTTTGAATTTTTCAGAGAAATAACCGAATAAGAATCCGTCTGAAAAGGAAATTCTATTTCTTCTTATTTTATGTAAAGAATATTTTCTTCAAGGACTCGCGCGAGCTTCATGTGAAGTACGGTCTCATTACACGATCATTTCATTGGCTGGATAGTCTCGAAGCCGGAAGTTTAAAATGACCTTGTAGGTACAAGAGATCGATCTTTGCCAATCAATCTTTTTAATTTGTTTTTAACCTCATTTGCAGACCAATCCGCGTCTATCGCACACGTGATAACAATTTCCCTCTTACTGCGGAAATTCTATTCCGATCCACCGCGAACGCTGAAGAACGGAAACGGGACTTCACAGGTATGCACATATATCAATCGAGAAACCTGAAATGTATGTGTGCTCGCGTAGAATCGCAGTGCAGTCTGACCAACACAACGGTACCGGCGACGACCCTTTCCTACGACAGCTTGCCAACATGGTGGACGTCATGAGCGAGAAACTGTCGAAAAAGTAAGTAATGTGCACGATATCGCACGACATCGTCGTGTCCGCAGGACGTCGTTCGTCGTGACGCCTCTCCCGATCGCTCTTTCTCGATTACTACTCTCGTTACGCGTAACTGTTTCCCCTCGTGGGCGACATAACCTAAAAACGAGAAAATTCGACATGTGCCTTGTCGCCATGCAGTCTTGTTCGCTGCGTGTGGCTCGCAGATAACGGTATCTCATCTCTAGGACAATCCAAACGCCAATGAGCGCGTTTCGTGAGTAAAGTCTAATCACGGTCATATTATCGCTGCGCGACAATCGACATGCTCGGTACGTTGGCCAGGGCTCGCGTTATCGCGCAGCCGGTAGTGCAAACCTGGCTGGCGACCCACGGCACGAAGTTGCGTCAGACGTCTTCGCGTTGCTTCGCCACGAAGTGCGTAATGAATTATGCGATACGTATAACTGCACTTGAGAGAAATGAGCTGAGACGATATCTTGATTGCAGCGAGCTGAAAAGGCGCCTCAAAGCCGAGCAGAAGGCCAAGGAGAAGGTCGAGAAGGAAGAGGCCAGGACGCTCGCAGCGGCGACTGCCAAACCAAAGTCCTCTGAGAAGAAGGATGTCAAGGAAGAGGAGATTAGTCCAAATGTAAATTTCGAAGTCGTAATAGATAGAAATTTGTACTAGGATGAATTTGTCTGGAAGAAAGCTTGAAGAAAAGCTCCTTTTGTTTCATGTGCAATCTTTTACCTTTCATGGATTTTTTTTAACACTTGGTAGCTTTTTGATTTTATCACTTCAGATTCTTAAAATATCTTATGTAGTGCAAGATCAATCTTGTTAAATCTAAAGCTAATCAAAAAGATTTTAATTATCGTGAAAGATTTATTATAGAAAGTATAATCATAAATAGAATATAAATAGAATATTGTTATAAAATTATAGAATTTATTACTTATATAATACTTGTATAATTTATTACTTACAGGAATATTTTAAGCTCCGGTCGAATTGGGTTAGTCAACTCAAGGCTATCAATGACAATCCTTACCCGCACAAGTTTCATGTATCGATATCTCTCGAGGAGTTTATCGAGAAATTTAAGGATGTGGTAAGGGATGGTGAAGTACTCGAGAATACAGTGCACAGCGTCGCCGGACGTGTTCACTCCATTCGAGAATCCGGTGCCAAGCTGATCTTTTATGATCTTCGTGGGGAAGGTGTCAAAGTGCAAGTAATGGCTAATGGGAGATTATATGAAAATGAGGACAAGTTTGTAGCAGACACAGCAAAGATTAAGAGAGGCGACATCATAGGCATCACCGGCAAACCCGCGAAGAGTAAAAAGGGTGAATTCTCGATCATACCACTCTCTGTTACCCTTCTGAGTCCGTGTTTACATATGTTGCCACATCTCTACTTTGGCTTAAAAGACAAGGTAAATTCGCCGAAAAGTGTGAACGATTCTTAAACATATTAAATGGATATTAGAATCGTTGTATAATAATTCCATCTAACTCAATGCAACATGCAGTGTAAATATATTATGTTGCGCATATGTAATACAATGCGAATTGCGCTAAACACTTTTGTACACAACCAGGAAACGAGATTCCGGCAGCGGTACCTGGACCTCATATTAAATGATAAAGTTCGACAAATCTTTCATATACGCGCAAAGATAATCGCTTATATGCGAAGGTTTCTTGACGATATGGGTTTCTTAGAAGTCGAGACTCCCATGATGAATATGATCGCTGGAGGTGCGACCGCCAAACCCTTCGTTACGCATCATAACGAACTCAATATGGACTTGTTTATGAGAGTCGCTCCGGAATTATATCATAAGGTATTAAATTACTCTATTTTCTTTTTCTATTTTCTAAAATAAATCTAGAATTTTTTCTAGAATAAAAAAAAATACAACCGTACCGTAAACATTTAATAGATGTTAGTCGTCGGTGGGATCGACAGAGTGTATGAGATCGGTAGGCAATTCAGGAACGAGGGCATCGACATGACTCACAATCCCGAGTTCACCACCTGTGAATTCTACATGGCATATGCCGATTACAATGACTTGATGGAGCTCACAGAGACCATGGTGTCCGGCATGGTGAAGGCTATACATGGGAGCTACAAGATAGAGTACCATCCGGACGGACCGGAGGGTAAAGCATACGAGATCGACTTCACACCGCCATTCAAGCGCATCTCGATGATGAAGCAATTGGAAGAGGTTTTGCAGGTCAAACTACCTGAAGCCGATCAGCTTAACACGTCAATGGCAAATAAGTTCCTCAGCGATCTTTGTGAGAAGCACGAGATCGAGTGTCCCCCACCTAAGACATCGGCGAGATTACTAGACAAGGTATATAAATTAAATTTTATGAAATACTTAACAACTTCGTAACATTTGAATCCATTTTAATAAGTTTTAATTAAGTAATTTTAATAGAGATATGATTTTCTATATATAATCAAAAATAAGGAAAAAAATTATAAAAATACATATATGTATATTAAGACATTTGTTTCTTCCAATTACATAAATAATATCAGCTACTCTAAATTTTTTGCGGAATAGCTTGTTGGCCATTTTATCGAGGAGACTTGTATTAATCCCACCTACATCATTGATCATCCGCAAGTGATGTCTCCACTGGCAAAATGGCATCGATCTGAGAAAGGCCTTACTGAACGATTCGAATTATTCGTTATGAAAAAGGAAATTTGTAATGCGTATACCGAACTGAATGATCCGGTCGTTCAGAGAGAAAGGTAGAAAATTAAATTTTCTGTTAAAAATTTGTGTCAGTAATTAATATGTTTTGAAAATTTAAGCTATTCAAGAATTATTTAATTTTATTCAATTTTACAAATTTGAATATTTTAAATGTGCATACAGGTTCGAGCAACAAGCAAAAGATAAAGCAGCGGGCGATGATGAAGCACAATTAGTTGATGAAAATTTCTGTACATCTTTAGAGTACGGTCTGCCGCCAACAGCTGGTTGGGGAATGGGCATTGACCGATTAACAATGTTCCTTACAGACTCGAATAATATTAAAGTAAGTATATAAAGCAAATACATATTCTGAAGCGTTCGAGAGAGAAAATTGAGATTTTGCGAAATTAATTTATTTGTCTAAGCAAATTATTTTATATGTAAGGAAATTATAAGACATGGATATTGTAAGAATGTGCATTCTTCTCTGATCTTTGCAGGAGGTATTGTTCTTCCCTCAGATGAAGCCGGATGATCCGAATAAAAATAAGGAAGTGACTGAAGATGACAAAGCGTCAAACGATAGTGCAGAAAAATAAAGTTAAAATTATTTTTAAAAGTACATAAAATTGAAATTAAAAATTGATAATTTGAAAAGTACTTCAAAATTTTTTATTGAACTATAAAAGTACTTTTTCTTATTGGCTTATTATAAGAAAAATACTTTTATATTTTTAAGTTCAAATTTAAAAAATTAAATTATATAAACGGTGCTTATTATATGTATAATATTTATTTAATACCCGACTACAACAGTCATTACATTTTAGTCATCACGATCAAATATATATATATATATATATATATATATATTTATTATATATGTATATATATATTACAAAATCACAAGAAAACATAGGAGAACAATTGTCATTATATATTTAGTGTCCCTTGTCTACTAACATCACAAAGCATTTATATTCTTTATTTTCATCTTTTATTAATTTTATAGATAAGCGAAATCACAATATTATTAACTAAATTATTATCAAAATTACATAAAAGATCCAGAGTTGATCAAGATACTGATAATGTTAAGAGAAAATTTTTAAGAACATTTTTAAATTTTAAGGAACCCTTGTGTACTGAGCTGCATTTGACTCTAAGATACTTAGCTCACTATCATTCGGAGATATGAATTAATAAGCTACATAGTTCGAGAGCCTATTTGTTGGAAAAGTTAAGTAAAGACCAAAGTTAATTCTTAGAAATTGAAATAAATTTAAAGTAGTCTTACAGTCTTATCTTTTCTCAATCTAAATCAAGTTACATCACTAATTTATTTCACTGTCCGAGTATTGTTTCGAAACAATCTCGTATACTTCTCATAAATGTAGATTTGATAGTCGCTTGATATTTCGAAACGTGATAGTTACCACCAATGAACACGGATAGTATGTGCAATAAGAGAACGATATATACTTTATACTTCATACCCTTGGAATAAGCCAAAGAACATCGAATCTTAATAGGTATTTGCACATTTGTTGGCAGCATGTTCATATTGTCTGATATTCATTTAGGAAATAAATATAATTCTATATAAATTTAATCACTATAATAACACAAGAGCTCTAAATCAGTTCACTAACTCGCCGAAATATTTATATAATAGTCTGTACTGATATATTTAAGTAAATATCTAAAACATCCCTACAGTCCACGTTCCTATTTGTACGTTTAGCGCCAAATATGACTACTTGAAACTCATTTAATGAACTTGAAAATCATTTAATATAGGAAGATCACACAACAAGAATGTATGACAAAACCCATTTGCTTGATCTATGAATCGCAAATTCCAATATGATAAAACATACATTTACAGTATACAAAACTTTAGATGATTATATTTATTAGATATAATAAAAATGTCCTATCTACAAAAAAAATCTATTATTTCAGAATTTATATAGAATTTCAGTCATGTTTAGTTCTAAATGTGTAAGTCAGTAAACTGGCTAAAATGACCAAGAAAATATAAGAATATATTTTACTGATGATTCATTGATATGTATCCCGTTTTATTTATTTTTAATTAACTAATGACTGTAAAAAAGAATTCCTAAAAATGTGTGTGACCATTAAGATTATATCTGATCAATAATATATTTCCATCATGCATTTAATATAACAATTTTAATTTATAGGAAAATTAATTACATACATTTTCTATTGAGTTCTTTAACAGTCACTGTACACATTTGAAGAATTTCTCTCATAAACGTTTTATCATTAATAATCATCACAATAATGTAAAGTTTAGAAATACAATTCTCGTCGGAAGATTAAATATTCTGCTGGCAGCTTTTTCAATATTTTCATATATACTTATTCGTAAAGATATTTTATACTATGTGAAAAATTTTTTTATATTCAATTTTTCACATGAAATAAATTAGTTTAATGACTGGTAAAAACATGTTCATAAATTGAAGCATGCTTAATTCATCACATCATTATCGATCAATAATAAAAGTTGAAGACTGTTGTAATAAAATAGAAATAAAGTTTCTAAAAGAAACCTTTATCAGCTCTCCTCATCCTGAACGTGTTTTGTAACAGAATTGTAATGAGCACCTAATTCATACATATGTCGATGATAGGTCAATGTTACTTTTTTGCCATTACATTCATCTCCAATGATGTAAGGAGTGCCCGTAGCTTGTATGACCTCGATTGGACATTTCAGTATACGTGATAATACCTGCAACTATAATAAAAAAAGCAATGAAGTATTCTAGGAAAAAATGTGTTATATTAATAATTAATAATAAACATGATCTAAAGAAAAAATAATTTGAAAGAATTTAATTGGTTCATAATCACACTGTGTCAGTGAATCTTTTTTTATTTACCTCAACTGCGCCACCCCAAGCACTAGTTTCAGCCACATTGTTACAATACTTTTCATACTCTTCAGGTGTCAATAGATCATCGGAATCAGGATTGGAGAGAAATGGCAAAAAATCATTCATATTTTCTCTCAAACAGTCAGCAGTCTTGGTTCTGAGATCGTGCAAGCTGAGAGGCGTCTCTCCATTTACCTTAAGCTGATGTGCCACTGCGTTATATAAACTAAAAACAAATTCGTATATTATATTTGGACAAATAAATATCACACAATGTAAATTATCATGCATCCTATTGTTCTCCTTCTTAACTCTCCGTTATTTTTCACCTATAAATGGTTGCAATGTAAAGATATATCTCACAGGTATATAAATTTTCCATTCTTCTTGAAGCAATTTTTCTTTCATTAACATTTGGTTAACCAAGCATCAAAGTACATAAAATAAGTACAAATTGACAAGTATTAGAGTAGATAAAAAACTGAAAATTAGTAGTGGCTTAAAATATAGTCTCAAACTGTGTATCTATTGGCTATCACGACTAATGGAGGATTAAGCAATGTACTATATATTTTATCTTTACCAGTGACCGTCGCTAGGAATTTCATAGATAATTAAGTCACGCTCAGCAAGGATCTTTTTTATGGCTTCAATCTCAACGTTCCTTTTGCCAAAAATGTTAAGCGCTTCCTGCTCGATGATCCTCTGATTACGTTCTTTCTCTGCTATTGCTTTCTTCTCCCGTCTCTTTTGCGCCTTAGAAACCCTCTGTGCCGACTGCTCCGAACAATTTTCTTTACTAACTTCTTCGTTCGCTTCCTCAGGCTCTGTCTGTTCGTCGTTCAGTGTAACATTACCCAGCTTCCATGTGTTCAGCTCTTCCACTTGACGTTTCTCCAAGCTCTCCTCTAAGCGCCCTATTTCTTCCGCAATTTCTTTCTTTTTCTTCTTGTCTCCTTTACAAATGGATTTCTTCAAGGTCTGTATTTGCGCTGCGATTAAGAAAAAAAAAGATTAGGTGCCCCATATTGCACAAGAACTTAACCTCAAATTGGAGAACGAAGTTACTATTCGAAAACGAGGGATAAAAGAGAAACCGTTTATACGTTTTATACCTTGTAATTCCTTCCGTTCTCTTTTGTGCTTCTGCGTTAGTTCTTCCTCCGTTAATGCCGCCTCTGCCATTTTAACTTAAATATAACCTCTATGACCTAGCGTGAGCAATATTCGGGTTCACGGAAGCACGCTTCGTAATGTTACGGAGAACGGAACAGAAAGCTGCATCACTTGGTATTTATTCGTTGACAGGAGCAGCGCAGCATCGGAACGTGCCACGTGATAAAAGTCAACGCGCGTTGACCAATCGTTTGCCATTACGTCATTATTAATCCGCAGAGATGATTGACGTCATAGATGACGCACTAGGCTTGACGAATCCGAGCTCGCTCCACCACTGCGCTCGCGGTTCAACTTAAACGATTATCTGATTATTAGTCCAGTCAAATAGTACATTTAAAAAAGAAAGTGAAGGGAACAGCGGGATTTTTTTTTGGGCTTGAAAAGGGGGTCAAGGAGAGCTTAACCCCAAGTTTGCACCCCTGTAGACCTTGAGCTTTTTTAAGGGGGTTAAAAGGGGGTTAAAAAATTTTACTTTTTTGCTTATAACTAATTACGGTCGCGAGATATGGAAAAATTGTTCAAGAGAAAGTTGTAGACAATAAAAAAACGAACATTTTACCTTTTTTAATCGTTTTATTTAGTGCAAAATTGCGCCTTGTAGAGCGCGGCAAAGATGCAAGTCAACGTTACCGCGCCATAATAAGAGGAAACATTTGTTTCGCGCAACAGGGAAAAGTATTTTCTATATCATGTACTACAAATAACGCAAATGAATGTAAACGAACATAACGAAAAGTACATTTACAAAAAAATAATTAATAACAACAACAATAATAATAATAATTATAACAATAATAAAAAAAGTTAAAAATAGTAATAATAATAATAATAACGTTCCAATAAAATAGTATATTCTTACAAATTTTAATGAAAATTAATTATCATATGATATATTCAGAAAAAATATTTGGTGATATTTTAAAATAATGTTTTGTGCGTCGACCGTTATATTTCGATTCCATTAACGTAATAAACAATGCTTATTTTTTTTTATTTTAATTTTATATTTTTTATAAATAATTTGTGGAAGTATTATGTATTATGGCGCGGTAACGTTGACTTGCATCTTTGCCGCGCTCTACAAGGCGCAATTTTGCACTAAATAAAACGATTAAAAAAGGTAAAATGTTCGTTTTTTTATTGTCTACAACTTTCTCTTGAACAATTTTTCCATATCTCGCGACCGTAATTAGTTATAAGCAAAAAAGTAAAATTTTTTAACCCCCTTTTAACCCCCTTAAAAAAGCTCAAGGTCTACAGGGGTGCAAACTTGGGGTTAAGCTCTCCTTGACCCCCTTTTCAAGCCCAAAAAAAAATCCCGCTGTTCCCTTCACTTTCTTTTTTAACGTCGATTTTTGTATAATTTGACTGGACTATATCTTGATATCAGGATTTTTGTGGTACCTGCAGTATTTTGTTTATTGCGTAAAAAAATTATAGTTCTCCTTTTGTCGCCTAGCATGTGGAAAAAAATATAGACAGAAAAAGTCAAACAAAATATTTCTTGATTCAAATATATGTGGCGGTCACGGGCTGTCAAGCAAAAATATTTGTTAATTCAAAAAAAATGTTTCAATAAATAATGTATGTTTAACTTAAAAACAATAGACAGGGTGTTGACAAAAAGGGTAAAATATTTTAAGGTGATTTAACATGTCCAAAAATAAGTCGAAAAATCGTAATAAACATGGGTCCGCAAATAAACCGTTTTTGATATTTTTATTTTTATTCTTTTTATTTTTTTATTTTATTTTATGTTAAAATTTTTTTTTTTATTCTAATTTATGCAAAAAGTAACAGCTGGTGTTTTACCTTATCTTATTAGAGAAAATGCTCAAAATGACCTTCCATATCTATGCAAACTCTGCATCTTCGCAAAAAAGAATCTCGTGCTCTTTCAAATGCACCTGGATTCATTCTGATTGTGACGCAGGGTTCTTATACACGATGTTATAATTGCTCCAAGTTATCGGTTGCTCTGCATACAGCAGACTTTTTAAATAGCCCCAAATAAAAGAATCTCAAAAAATAAAAATATCTCAAAAACAGCTTATTTGCGGACCCATGTTTATTAAGACTTTTCGACTTATTTCTGGGCATACTAAATCCCCTTAAAATATTTTACCCTTTTTTTCAACACCCTGTATTATGTATATTTCATATTTCTGTGAGAGAGAATACAAAGGTGCGAAGTTCACGTGCGACGTGAACAGCGATAAAAGAAGGAAACGAGAAATATAGATTTATCATTTATTAATATCCAATGAAGGAAGTGGAATACAGTTTTGTCCGCTAAGCGTCTCATCTCCATTATCTCCCTTAGCTAGGAAAAGAAACGGGGTGTCTCGCTGCGGCAGGTTCGATCTCGGGGGTTGGAAGGGGAAAGGGAGTGGGAGAAAGCCGAGCCGAACCGTGATCGTCAACATTATATACATATATGTATATATAAAACAATTGTTTTACACACTAGAGCGAGAGCGCGTAATACAAAACAATGATTCTTTGGTTAGTTTATTACAATGTCACTTTACGTTATGTCACTAATAAAAATATAACTCTCATTACCGCTCAGTACAATGTAATCATCCGCCTCCAATATAGTGTATAAGTAAAATATTCTCTTGCAGTCGCTTACGTGTCTACGGAGCGTACGCCGAATCGTGTGTCTCACGGGTATGGGAGGCTGTTCTTAGAGTTCAACTTTTGCGATTTCAGTTTTTCCCACCTTCGTCTTTCATCCTCGTCTCAAAACTCTAGAAACGTCCACTTTGTCGATTAGGATCAGCAATAAAAGATACTATATAGTTACAGTTTATGCGCTGCGCTAGGATCAGCGCTTTTAATTACGGCTGACTAGTTCTTATTACACATCCAACTTTAATGATCATTAAAAAATCTTACTTGTTAACTTTACAGCGACATATCTATCTGTGTAACCGATTAAGCCTTAACCGTAAAGCGATTACAAGCTAATTATTTAGAAACACTTAGCAACTAGTTAATAAAATAATTAATCTCGATTATTATAGTAAGCAATCTTAGTCGCAATTGTTGTAAACATTGAAAAAGAAAGTCCCTAATAACGTCGTCGTCGCACGAACGATCTTAAATTGATCTCGCTTCGATGTCTCTTCCTCTTCGTTTCCGGACGATTCTCGTCGTCGACCGCGACAACGGGTTTTTCGTCATTTGGGATCAGAACTTTGGGAGGGTTTCTCTCTGCCAATGATGTAAAATTTCCCGAACAGCCGAATCGAAATAAAAATTCCCCCTTCCGACACAGGACTCCGCGGACACCTCGTAGGAATGCACATATACATGTTATGTATACACATACACACGCACACACGCACATAAATGTATATATGCATTCTCGCGTATATATCTCCAAGTTTGTAACTTGTATATATGTATACATATTTTTCTCATTTAATATTTATATATACGTAGACATCTGTATAATATAGAACTATATTCTCATGCCATATTACAACAATACAAACAGTCAATATTAATGATAATGTTAACTTGCGTAATTGCAAGCACCACAGCTAGTATAGCAGTTTGAGCAATACGTAATGCTTCCTTGTATCAGGATCGGGAGATTAACACGACGAATCATCGAGAAACAATAATACGACAACAAATTAATCTCCGTCCCCTTCGTCGCGCTCGATTCCGTTCTACAGGGTGTCCCGAGAACGACAAAAGTCAGTATCTTGTGTCTTTAATTTTAATCTTTCATTTATATGTAACACACAACTTAATAAAATCTGTGTGATGTAACTTCAAATTTGAACGAAACGTTTGTCTTCTGTTATCAATATTAATCTCTATCGAATAATATAAAGTTAAAATAAAAGGATCATTAAAGAAATAATTATTAATTAAAATACTTTGGTTTACGAGCGAGATTGAAAGACATATCACACGTATCTTTCGCAATCTTAAAAGTGGAAGGATTGCAGAAAATGAGATCGTTAATTTCTACGAAAGAGATCAACCGCGAAAAGCGTAGAACACTTTCGGTATTCCGATACAAGACTCGGAACACCGTGTATAGCGAATCGCGCCTATAGGAAAAATTTTACTACTTTCTAACATTGATTGTGATAGATTTAAGCGTAATGAAACACCGTTGATTATGTCACTCCTACCCTCCCATCACATCGATGCGATTCAGAACTGAGACAAATCTTTTTTTTTCTTTCTTTCTTTCTGCGTGAATTATCGCCGCGAGAAAATTCTCCCTAAGAATGAAGGATCTGCAGACAAAATTGAAATGGAATTTCATATCAGGAATCAGCATCAGGATTCATCTCAGCTCGAACTCGCGCGTTTCCCTTGGCACGCTTTCATCGACGAAGCATCTAGCAGCCAGTCATGTAAATATGATGTCGTTTTCTCTTCTAACATTTATACGGACATTGTAATTATTTACACAATATCTCTAACGTATATTTACATCGCCAGCTACAGCTTTACGCGACTTTATGTAATAAGAAAAAAGTAGTTTTGTACCGCTTGTCACGCGCGCGCATGTCTATGGACATCGATGCTTCGTCTTATAAATGCATACGTTCCGACCTTCTCAACTGAATACATTGAATTTTCTCTCGGTTCTTTTCAAGAATATTCCTGAATTATTGTGGTCGTAAAAAAAGATTCAGGGAGGACAAGTCTATTAGCGTTGTCCTACTAGGGATAACGATTTAAAAGATTTTTTCTCATTTCTCAAATCAATCATTTTTACCTCACTCATTATCGCATTCTTGTCTATAAATAATCGTCATTTTTCAAATTACTGCATTAATATTGTCTTGTATCAATTTTTTTTTTCAAGTACAAATTATACGCGTACAGTTTTGCCTTGTCAGCTAATTTGATAATAAATGTATGTAAATAATATAAAATATATTTTCAATATGTTTGTGTTCGTGGGTAAATGATATTCGTAGAATATTACATCTTAGAACGAATAAAACTGTAAAGTTAAATGGATAAAATCGCGCAAGACAAGTAACACCTGTGTTTAATTAAATGAGTGCTACTCTAAGCGTGTCCCTCTCATTTTTTACTGCCTTTCTTGCCGGCGATACGAGTCTCTCACGCGAGGAAATAGCCCTGAAAGAACTTGACGCGGACTTTGCAGAGCATTACGTATTACGTCTCTATATAACATTTGGCAATGAGTAGAATGCTAACAGTGTTCTTACGCTAATTATCTCTAAGCGTCACAGACAACATTACGTTACTTCTCCTTAATAACAACAGGGAGACTCAGGTAACAATTTCAACAAGTTCTCATATTCTCGGCGTATTATTCCGTTAAACAAAATTCCATTGATATATTTTAATTCACATATCTTTTACATCATTAACGTTACGAGAGAAAAATGTACTTAGAATAGATAAGTGAGTGTATAATAAGAGTACTGATAAATTGCAGTATAAAAATGACATAAAGTATATAAAAGATAAATCTTGGACATATATCCTTTTTATATAAGCAAAATTTTATTTATTGGAATAATACGAGAGACGTGCTAGTTCATACAACAGAAGTCATTTAGTAGAAGCTGTACAAGGCTTCACATGAAACTAAGAATCTAGAGAATACAAGATTGTAGAATCAAGAATTTGTATATATATATATATATATATATATATATATATATGTACAGGGTGATTCATTTTAATCGCCCCGAGCGATTATCACATAAGGGAGATGAGATAGAGAAAAATGTTTAATACAAAAGTTGTAGAGTTTCGAGGGGGAGTGTGATGGTCACCTTGACCTCTATAACCATCTTCAAGGTCATTTCAAGGTCAACTTTATTTTTGTTGTTGTGTGAGTGAGCGTGTGCATGTATGAACGTGTATGCGTTCGCATATGTGATAGAAATCGAACGTACATCAGCAAATCAAATTGAACAGATATTTTTCATCAAGAACCGGATAAAAAATAACAATGTAATTCCAACACCCATTTATTTAGAAACAAAAATTCAATACAAACTCAATATAAAATATCAAATTATTTTGTAACATAAAGTCACTCACACACACACATACAATAATTCATTCATTGCAATCATGCTTTGTGATAATAATCAATATTACTTAAATTATTAGCCTTTAATTCTTTAATAATTAATTAAACAAAATGCAATAATATATTATAATTAAATTTTACTAAATAACTTTAAAAATAATGGTTAAATAAAAAGATGTTTCAGACAAAAATTGTTTATTTTTTGCATAAATTAAGAATCTGTTTAAAAAATATATAGGTTTCTATTTAAAAAAATAAAGTTGAGGGTCAAAATCAAGGTCACTATCACACTTCCCCCTCTACGTCCTGCAACTTTTTGTATGAAACATTTTTCTCTATCTCACCTCCCTTACGAGATAATCGCCCAGGGCGATTAAAATGAATCACTCTGTATATATAAAATAAAAAATCTGTAAGATCAGATTGAGAAATAAATAAATTATCATGTACAAGGTCATACGCAGATGAGCGAACGTAGAAAACTTTTCCTAAAGCTTTTCAGTTATTTACTTGATTTTTACATTTTGTTTGAAATGTACCATAAAGAAACACAAATGTCCAATGTCTTTGTAATTAATTAAATGTTGAATCCACGGATATAAACGATATCACTCACTATTTTTGCTGAAATGTTATTAAATGTTTCAGTTTATAATGTGTATTTTTTAACGTAAACTGTAAGAAACTGTAAGAAAATGATAAAGATAAATCAACAATCAAAATATTCTGGAAATCACAAAAACTTTCAGTATGATTATATTATTTTTTAAACTGATTACACTCGCTCATCCGCACGCGAGTCGTATATACAAATTTCTTCATTGTCAATTGTCAATTCCCGAGCCTCTAGGTTTTCGAATTGAGGCTCGAATTTTTAGGGTCCAACATAGTATAAAACGTGAAACAAATAAACACGAGGTGAGATTTCCAAGGTTCATCGGGAACTAGCACTTCGCGCGCGAAACTAAAAATATTCAATATCGAGAACGCTAAAAAGTATCTATAATACCTATCTATAAATACATATAAATCTGCGAAAATAGATCAAAGAGATTTACGATATGAGGTATACCTATACAACAAAACGAGACAACAACACTTATATATGTACGTCATCTACAGGATAGTAAAAGATCTATAACATGAGATATCTGCCAGACTGCTGTGAGTCATGAATACACGGCGTAAAAATCTATAAGGTCGTAAAATATAATGATCTACGGAATAAAGAAGCTACCGGATACGGAACCAAGAATCGTGTCCTTCCTTTACGAGCTACCGCCGCGACTCGAAGAACGAGCGGCAGCGTGCAAATCGTCAGAGTTTATCAGTTGTTGCTGATTGATGAACGCTGGCTGATGCAGGCGTGTGGCCCACGCTGGTTGATCGTTCCAACGGGGAGGACGTCCTGCCTAAGGGTGGCTGCGAGATCGCACGCTTCGCTGTCCTAAAAGAGCTGCCGATCGGCAATAGTCAATAAACAGTCATAAGTTTCCTTCTCGAGACAACCGAGGAACGTTTAGCAAGCTCAATTCTTCCCATGGAGAGATGAATTTCACCTCGGATTAATTTTCAGATGTCATAGATAAGTAGAATAGATAGATAAAAATTTCATATCCTTATTTTAGAATTATTTTACTACTATATTCAATATTTTATATCATGACAAATTATTATGTAATATTCAATTATATTAAAAAATGCATTTTTCATTATGTTTTTAATTCCGAAATTGTAAATTTTACTCTTATAACTTGGACATTGCACTGGGAAGAAAGGATCTAAGCGCCCCAAAGTTATCTTGATGAATGATTTATCGTTGGCGCACTGTCATTCGAATCAGCACGACTGACAGCACGCAACTACGATTACTGCTTAATACACATATATATGTATATGTATATATTGCATTCTTGAAACTATTCGCACATCTAATTAAAATCTATCGATTGTGCGACAGAAATGAATGGTAAATCAATCCTGGAAACAGAAGCTTCTTTAATAAAAAATTTTAAAGAGTAAGTTTTGTCTATTACATAAATGCGATAAAAATAGCAAAATGTACAATAATGGATTGAAAGATATCGACTGATGCTGGTTGAAAAGCGATTGGAAATTAGTTTAAAAATGTGTAATGTTCCCAGGGAACATTCCCTAACAGCACAGATGTCCTTGGGACGTCCAAAGTACGTCCCCAGGAGATTTTGTGCTGTCTGGATTATAACATCTTAAAGACACTTCAATGCGTCTTTAGACATTGTCTGAATATGGATATTAAGAAAAGTGACGACAATCTGGTAATGCCATATAAAATTATCAATTGGGTTATTTTCCAGACAGTATGTTGTGCAATCCGCTTCTGTGCTGTGCGACATGTGCAAGAAGCAGCAGTGATACATATTTCTTATTCGTTTATCGCGTCTGGGTAAAAGCACAATAATGCACAATAATTTATCCCTCCTCTATAACATTTAGGCTGGAAACGATTAATGACTTCACTTGCGTCTGCACATTATTCATTTCTGTTGTGATGTATACATTTCTCGATACCTCGTACATAAATACATCAACAGATATCTACAGGATGCAAATAATTTATATGTATATAAATAATTATAAAAAACAACGAACTCTTTGACGAATTTAAGGATAAAATTTTCTTCAGCAAAAATTTCAGAAATCCTAATTTATTTGACTTTCTCGAGATAAAATATTTCAATTAAACCTTACGATAAATGACAAAAGGAAATAAATTGAGAAGTCCCAAGGACAGAAAATCAAAACAATGTCAATTTGACATCATATCGACTAAATTATGACAAAAATGTTATTTTTTGTCATAATGTCTTGATTCGGTCAATATAACGTCAAATTAATATTATTTTAACTTTCTCTGCTTGAGATATTTTTCTATTTTACATTTTAGACTTCTCTCGAGAACTCGTTAGAGATTTTGTAACGCTTAACATTTACAATATAAAGCACACTATTCTATACGAGATGCAGAGCGAAATTTATAAACATAGAATGATCTTGAGAGTTTTGCTCGAATATTCTTTTTGTATATTTAAATTTAAATTGATACTCTTTCAATTGTTAAATTGACACTTGAAAGGATATCAATTTAAATTTAAATATACAAAAAGAATATTCGAGCAAAACTCTCAAGATCATTCTATGTTTATACATTTCGCTCTGCATCCCATATAGAATAGTGTGCTTCGTATTGTAACTTAACTCGCTTGCGAGTGAAATGGATCGCCATTGAAAGCGGATGAATGAAAACAGCGCAGTGGGAAAGCGGCGTGTTTTACACTGGTGGTATATTGTACTGCTGGAAAAGCGTGACGTATAACACATCTGTGAAGCGTGTTAATGGATAATGAACCAGATGCGTAGACGGAAGACACCTGTCCGCCCTGTGGATGACAGCGAGACAATTATTTAAATCTTGTCGTCCTTGAATGACGTGGGGGATCGTGGCACTAAGCATTCAACTAAGCGAGACGATTCTGTCCAAGCTTCTGTTATTCGATCCTAAAAATAGCATAGCTCTGGCAGACAATTGCAACTAGAAAAAAGTTGTTATTTCACACAGTTCCTCATATTCCCTCATATACAGAGTGGCCCATTTTAAGTGAGGCATGTTGATTTTTCTCGAAAACCAAGGCTTGTATCAAAAAACGTTTCAAACAAAAGTTGTTTTATTTGAAGAAGGACATAAGATGGTACCATTGGCATCGAAAAGTACTTAATGAAAAAATACTTTATTATAGTTCTGGAAATCTCTCGAGATAAGCTACAAGAGTGCCTAATGAAAAATAGAGGGTTCCATTTAAAAAAATTAAGTTGACCTTCATATGACCTTGGCACGTTCACCCAAGGTCAAACCAATGGTACCATCTTATGTCCCCTTTTGAATAAAACAACTTGTGAAATGTTTTTTGATACAAGTCTTAATTTTCGAGAAAAATCAATGCGTCACTTAAAATAGGTCATCTTGTGTAATTACAAAAATTTTAGATTTTGATTCTTCCACCATAAAGATCTTTTTCTTTTGATCACACACGCAGGATGTCAACATCTGCAGAATAATTTGTTAGACGGAAATTTTAATAAGCCACGTAACTATGTACTTGATATTACAAACTCTCGAGTCCGCATTTGTTGCCAGTACTATGAAGAGAACCATAAGTAGACAAGCGAAAAGGGCAAAACGATTTCCCTCTCTATGGAGGTAGCAAAAAAAACACAGCTGCGAAAAATACGCGAGACAAATTCTCTAATTAATCGGTTGATTCGTTTCTACAAGCGCGCCAAGAGAAAAGAGATCTTAGTTGTCTGAATTCTCATCTTACATTTCGGCTAGTCTTTTTTTTTTATTATTCTTGATACCGCTTTCTCGTTAACGTGTGCTATCGTTTGTCCCATGATTCCGCCACCTATGGAATGGAATAGAACCGCTCAGAGCGACGAGATTATTTGCACGCGTGTATCATGATTGGCTCAGCGGAGAATGCATGATCAGGGGTGAGAAAAGGGCGACGTTTGCCTCTAATAAACAGAGATCACACGGTATATTCGTGAATTCTTAAAAACTTGCACATTCACATATATGATAATCGTGCACTGATGGTGTCTTCTGTAAATCTATCGCATCCCCATTCGTGCTGTCTGTGGTCCTTTCAAGCAACAATTCAGCCTGATCTACCACCAAGGAAATAATTTATCTCTGAAAGATCATCCAGTTGATTCTTAATATACGTATATACAGGGTGTCTTGGTACAGGATGGCCAGCGTGATAGAGTAAAACTAAATATTTCAAAAAAGAAAGAAAAGATTTTCGTTACGTGACTTTAATTCAATGTTACCAAAAATGTATAATAGCGATATGAAAATGTGTATAACGTGCGATGTAGCAATTATAATAATAATTATTATATATATATATATATATATATATATATATATATATATATATAATAGCGTTACAAAATTTTATATCACTATTACATTTTTCTTAACGTTGAATTAAAATATAAATTATAATAATTACTTATTAAAATTAAAAGAAGAGTGACTTAAAAGTTATTTAAGGAAAATGCTTCAGAAATTTTATCTTTAAAGACAAATATCTCGGTAAAGATGCGTTGTAGAAAAAAAATTTATAGAAATTTATAGAGTTATTTTTACCTACTACTCTACATGTCCACAAAAGATTGCCATCCTTTACTGGGATACCCAGTATCTAATCTAATCAGAATCTTTTGATTTGACTTGATTGTGTTACGTAAACTGCAGCATGATAAATGTGTTAATTTTATCATTTTTCTGTCAAAAAAATAACTATACTTATAAAAGTTAAGCAATTAAGTCTCCCGATCAATTCAAAAATTGTGAAGATTCACAACTTATAGCTTTTTGTTATAAAATTATTTTATCAATTCCTGGATTATATTTTTTAAAGAAAGATTATAAATGTTAATATTTACCAAATTACAATTTAGTAAATATTAATTATGATTAATTTTAATACTTACTTTAATACTACTGAAAAAATTTCATGAAGAGTATACACCATAATTAAATCTACATTATTATTAAATTGTTATAAATTGCTGTCTATATCATTGTTAAATGTTAATAAAACTAGACAAAAAAATTAAATCACAATAAATCACTACAAAATTCATTTCTGTATTTTTAAGTAATTATTGACATAAACATTTTTTAATCCTATGGAAAAAGGATAGTTAAAATATCCTCTAATCGTATAAGTTCTGAACCCGCGGACCCAATTTAAATTTGGTATTAAGATATTAGGTAAAAAAATCCCATCAGTTGAGAGACACACAAAACGCAGGACGGTCAAGGTGGTGGATCTAGCATTCTGTGACACAAAACACTCATCTAACAAGTTTCAAGCGGAACGTGAGACGGCGGTTTACCTTCGTCGCAAACTGAGACCGGTTCGTTTCAGGGAGGATTACGAAAAC